>MU865422.1:0-74289 GCA_033297215.1 Podospora fimiseda
AGGGGGAGGTGGAGGTGGAGGAGGCGGCGGCGGAGGAGGAGGGGGAGGAGGAGGTGGTGGGGGTGGAGGCGGCGGCGGCGGAGGAGGAGGAGGGGGAGGTGGAGGTGGAGGAGGCGGCGGCGGTGGAGGAGGAGGGGGAGGAGGAGGCGGAGGAGGTGGGGGAGGTGGTGGGGGTGGCGGCGGCGGCGGTGGAGGAGGAGGTGGAGGTGGAGGTGGAGGAGGCGGCGGCGGCGGCGGCGGAGGGGGGGGAGGTGGTGGAGGTGGTGGGGGAACGACAATCGGACCTCCTACATCGTTCAGTTGACAGTTCTTGCAAGCCTGCAAAGTGACCCAGCAATTTCCATTCAAAACCTGCTGTCCACAGTCACAGTTGTTGTGAATAACTCCGAATCTGCTACATGTTAGCTTCATCAGGTCAGGGGCTCAGGGGGATGTAAACACTTACGCAGCCTCGAGCTCGTCTCCAGTAAATCTCCCAAAAGGTCCTGCGCTGTTGCAGTTGAAAGAAGCACCACAGCTAATATCTCCTTCAGTCGCGATACGGTTGGTAACTCCGTTATAAACGGCATTGTTCTGATAGCGCTGGAAGGCTTTCTTGCAGGCTGTTGCTCCCGCACCTCTGCAGAGAGAATTACCAAAGCAAGAGGCGGCGTAGACTTGTTGAAAGTTGATGATAAAAAGCACAGCGGCCAGACCGAGAGCCCGGAAAGACAACATCTTGATGATGTCCTTCGAGTCTCAGTGGGATATCTTGAGTGTATGCTCAAGTGTTGAGGTGCCGCTTGAGACAAATGAGAGTGAATTTGGACGCGAAAACTCGTTCTTCTTATACACACATGCTTCTCACATACCATGTACCTACATAGCCCAACGAGACTCGCATCATAAACCCAACTCGGCAGAATATCCGTGAATGGACTCGATAGGCATCACGATTACGGTGGCAAAGGTTGTTCAGAAGATTAACTTGTTATGCCTTACGCACTAGGTAGTTGATCGACAATACCACTACAACCCAGGCTATCGTTTATGTCTGTCAATGTAATCCTCGGTGAGACTCTGACACAAGGTTGTGATACTTTATACGAGTAGCGAATTGCCATTATGGCTGAATATCATGCTGCGGCTACTCAAAGGCCAGAGAGACTAAAAGATCACACACCAAGTGAGATTGATGAGATTTATACGAAAGCGAATGACCAATCCTCAAAGTCTTGTTGACAACCGAGTGTGCCAAAGGCTTTATGTGGCTTAGTCTTTCTCGAGGTGATGCTTATGCTTACGGTAGTTCCTGGCCCTGGGGAAGCCCTCTTCTCACGTAAGCCTCAGGTCGGTAGCTCTAGACCGTTTGATATGCAGGCACCAGCGCCACATTCAAGAGTCTGGTACAGAAATGCCAAAAAACATTGAATCGAAAAGAAACAATAAAGGGGTATGTCAAGGTTTGTTATGATATTTCTCTTAGGGGGTTGACACCTCTACTTTTGTAATTCGTTGTAGTGCTTCCCCAGTACTGTGCCTCAATGGTGTGAATTGGGGTTGGAGATAGAGAATCATAAGAGCCCCTATAGTCAGTCGACAGATGACCTATCGACAACTGAGTCAGGGTGAACTCCCAAAAAGTCTTCCATGCAAGGGATATGAATGAAACGTATCCAACATATTTATTTAAAATTGGTCACTGTCGATCCATTCCAGTGACATGTAATGTCTCAGTCATTTAAATGAATAAAGATAAAAGGAACCCCGAGTCTGAAGTTTTATTCTTGTTCTTGTAAAAGTCATTACGCCGCCCGAGAATTGAACCCGACTTGCCGCACCCCGCTCCGAACCCCCGGTCTTCCGATATCCGGAGCTTCTCCACTTTTCCCCGTCTTTCCCCCGCTCCCTCCATTTCACAACCATCATCAACACAACAAAACCTCCTCCCTTACACTCAAATTCAACCCCCATAATACTGCCCAAAATGACCATCCAAACCACCAAACTCACCCTCCTATTCATGGCCCACCCCCTAACAGGCCACATAACCCCAACCCTCCGCATAGCCTCTCACTTCTCCCTCAACCACAACGTGTACTTTCTAGGTCCAACAGCCCACAAACAACGAATCAAATCCTCCAACTGCAAATTCCTTCCTTTCCTAAACTCTGCAGATATCAACGATCTAACTTACTACACCCCTTCAACATCGTCCTCGTCCTCTTCCTCTCTGTGCTGGCAATCCCGCGCTCTCCTCGATTTTCAAAACCTCTGGATAAACCCCATCCCCGACTATTTTCGCTCCGTTCAATCAGCCATATCCCATATCCAATTATTCAACCCAGAACACTTTCTCATAATAACCGAATCAATGTTTTTCGGCATCTTACCCCTCTTCATCTCCCCGCCTCCGAGTCCATCCAACATCAAGATCAAGATTATCTCACTTTCAATAATGACACCATTTATTCGTTCCCCTGAAATCGGTCCCGGCTTCTCAGACACCCTTCCCTTCCTCCCTGATCTTGACTCTCAACTCCTTCAAGCAGCTCAACAATGGTCCATCTGGGAAACCAAAACCTCCCATCTCAAAACTCTCCTCAATGAAAAACTCATCGAAGCAGGCGTCTCACCTTCCTTCCTCCCAACTCAACTCACAGACGCGCCCTTCCTCAATGGATTCAACTACACCCACCCATCAATATCCAAAATCCTTCAACTGGGGGTCCCATCATTTTTTTATCCCCGCCAAAAGGGTTTCCCCTCAAATTTCCAATTCCTCGGTTGTTTACCCCCCGCAACCGAACCATCAACCGGTTGGCCCAACCTCCCTTCCTGGTGGCAAGAAATCAAATCCAATACAACCAAAAAAATAGTCCTCGTAGCACAAGGAACAGTCGAAACCGACCCCCATGACTTAATAATCCCCGCCATCACAGCCATGTCCTCCCGAGAAGACGTCTTAGTCGTCGCTATACTAGGTCGAAAAGACGCTAGACTACCCAACTCACTAATCCTGCCGGGAAATGCTAGAGTGACGGACTACTTACACTACGACGCAATCCTACCTTTTGCAAACGCCTGGGTACATAACGGCGGTTACGGAGCAGTTCAACACGGTATATCACATGGAGTACCAATGGCAGTCACTGGTGAAGGTCAAGATAAAGCTGATAATGCAAAGAGAATAGCTTGGTCGGGGATAGGAATTAATTTGGGAGGAATAAAACCTGATGCTCAAAAAGTAAAAAAGGGACTAGAAAAAGTTTTGGATGAAAAGAAATATAAAGAACGCGTGATGGAATTGTTAGCCGAGTCAAACAGGTTGGATTGTTTACGGTTGGTAGAAAAGGAAGTTTTGACGGTTGCAGAAGAACGAAGCTGGTATTAAAATAAATATTAAAAAGGGTATCTCTCTGTTGGAAAAGAAGAAAAAAAAAACGATAGATAAAACAATCACCGTGCGGTATTCTCCCTCAATCCCTTGGTTCTCAAAGTCAACTTTGTTCCGCCTTCATCAAACGGCAATACACTGCCGGAATCCCGCGGAGTATTACTGCTGCCGTTTCCATTACCCACAATCTTTCCCCTCAGTTCTTCTCCCTTACGATGTCCAACAGCAATGGAACTAGCGTCGCTACCTCTTCTACTTCCACCAAAACTACTGGCATCATCTCCTAATCCTCCACCAAGACTCAAATTTGAAGTCCTCCCTTGTTTTCCTGCCCAAAGTCCCCTCACTCCTCCCTTCTTTCTCTCGGGCAACTCGTCTGTCCCAGCGCTACAGACATATAACAAATACTTCATATTTGGTAAAGTATGCCGTATATCAACCACCCTCAACCCCTGACTAGCGCACAGCGCCTCAATATTTTTATTCAACAAAAACCACCCGTAATCAAATCGATATTGTGCGCTCGAACCACCGCGGGGTACATACAACGGAAAATCCCTCTGCGGCTCAGGCATCTGAGAAATCTCGTCTCGTATCGTCGATCGGGACCCAAACGGTCTGATTGGGTAGGGCAACGGGACAGATAGATAATACTGAAGCGTGTCGGTGAGCTGCGCGACGTACCCAAGAGCGGCAGACAAGGCATCCTCCCCGTTTGGGGTCTTGAGTGTTGAGTCGTAAATGGTATTCGGCAAGGGAATTCCGCAAATAGTAAAAGAAAGAGGCGGAGAGGCGGGAACAGGAGAAATATTATAAATTGTTGCAAGGTTTTCGCATATTCGGCGACGCTGACCGTGAATTTGATCTTTGGTCTTTGAGAGAAGCGATTTGGAGAGAGCGAGCTTCTCCGTTGCGTTTTGAACGTCCACCTCCGCCTTTTCTTGAAGAGAGCGACCGGTGGCTATTGCGGCGCGACGGGCGTCGATCGATGCTCGAAGATCAGCATTTCGTTTTTGGGCTGCGGCAACGGCGCGTTGCTGAGAGGAGAGGAATTTATTTGTAAGCGCAAGGGAGTCATCAGCGGCGGCCACTTTATCTTCTCGAGTATTCGGGAGCAGGTCGTTAATCTGCTTCGTGAGTGCGTCGCGGGTTGCCAGAGCGTCTTGGATCGAGTTGTCGAGTGTAGCAAGGCGCATCAAGGCATTATAGGAGGACGTTTGTACTGGAGGGAGTTGTTTTGGCGGTGGATACTTGTTGGAGAGTTCGAGAGAGTAGATTCCGTCAACCATGTGAAAGACCAAGCTGTTTTGCGGAAAGTATACATTCTCCAAAGTCCCCAACCAATTGAGAGCCCGCAAGTCAACATCATCCACCAAAAACAGTCCCCATACATCCCGTCTCTTGGTCCATAATTTTATGGTGACTCTTGGGGTTTGTGTAATGGGCGAGGGGAGGTCGAAAAGCTCGAAGAAACCAAAATTGAAGTTGGTCGCCCTATCCGCGACCTCGCTGATATAGACCGGCTCCTCCTCTCCCTCAACGTGTAACGAAAAGAAGGCATTGGCGAGCTTGCTATCAAAGGTATCTTCCAATTTCTTCTGCCTTGTCAGAGGACTCGTGTTTGCAAGATTGGTGCTCCTCCGGCCAAATTTGGGTCGCAGATCTTCCGAGGATAATGTATGATGGATCTGTTGACTATTTTTGAGCGACTCGATTTTGGCAGGGCTCTTGTTAAGAGCGGCATCGTCAATGGTTCGGCCGCGCGGTCTCGAGAAGGTGAGGTTTCGGAGAGTGATGCCTCGTAAGTGACGAAGTTTGCGATTTTGGGGGAGGAGGAGGGGACGCGTCGATTCTGTGGACATGGCTCATTTCGGTCTTGAAGCTAAATCAAGAGCAAAGATGAAGGCAAAGCCAGATTGGCGACGTCACCGACGCGGAGCTCGCGGCAAGTTGAATGTTGTTGAATTCAGGATCCGCAGTCGTTATCGGATCATGGGGAAATACCCCACGTTGTCCACTGAAAGCTTGGGTTTGGGGAGTTGTCATGATTCTTGGCATTAATTGGAACCATGACGCGGTGGGTCTTTTCTCATTGGTCAGCGCAATTCAATTGGACTCATTGGAGCCTCACACACTCCCGTCAACTCAATGCTCACCACCCAACTTACCAAGCAGCATTCAACCCAATTCCTTCCTTCGAAGCACAATCCCCCAAAATGTGGAAGAAACACAATTTTCTTGGCATTTACAGCCATTCCTCTTCGTTGCCTATTATCCATGGCGGACCATCATCTCGTCCAGGATGACACTCTTTGTCGTCGTTGCAACAGCATTCAGTGGGCAAAACTCGCCTCTAGGATCGATAATCTGGACCGTAAGTGGGAATGGTACCAGCCGTTCTTGAAACTTGGTCACGACGAGATATCTTCCCTGAAAAAATCAGAATGCAGTGTCTGCCAGCTTCTCCTCGCCATCTTACCAAGCAGCGCTCAAAAATCGGAGCAACTTGTCTTCTATGCCTTTCCGAGCCAGACGATATTTCGCCACACCAGCGTCGATGTCAAGGACAGCACTGTTATTTTTGCCAAACTGGAGGTGAAGCACCGCCCAGCTTCCGTTAGAATGGAAGAGGGAAGATATGAACAACAATTCGTCGAGTTGATCAACGAGTCTCGTGCTGTCGTCCCCGCTGTAATTAATTACGATTTGGTCAAGAGATGGATCAAAAAATGTCGACACAACCATGCATCACCATGCTGCTCCTCATCCGGAACGCCGCCATTGGCTGGCTTTAGGGTCATTGACTATCAAACAAGCACCGTGATCAGCGCGCCACCAGACTGCGATTACGTTGCGCCATCATATGTTTGGGGAACATCCTCAAATAACCCCCAGTTGGACTACACCAAGGTGGTCAACGACAGCATCATCGCAGCATCAGCCCTGGGTTACAGGTACCTCTGGGTCAACAGGTACTGCATCGACCAGGATAATTTCGACGAAAAGCACGATCAAATTGCAAAGATGGACTTGATATATGCACATGCCGCTCTCACCTTTATCGATCTCGCTGGCAGGTGCTCTGTCAAGGAGGCGCCTTTTTTTCACAGACCAGCGAGTATTTTACAGCTGCCACAACGGCTATCGTGTCGAATCGATAGCCGTGCCCCATACATATCCTTCCAATGACCTTGACCGTTATTTCCCATGCAACAGAGTATATAGGACCAGACTCCAAAGCCTTTTGTTGCTTTTGGAAGAATATAGTTACCGCCAACTTTCGTTTGCCTCGGATGGCTTGAACGCTTGTCTCGGGATTTTGGCCACTTACAGTAACCGACCGCCTGATCCCTCTTCCGTGTTTGGAGTGTCCCGCTCAGCCCCGTCGGTCTCAGTGGAGAACACAGGTTTTTGCTCAAACTCTGGATATACTGGCGAGTGTTGGACCAGAAGCAAAGACGTCCTGATTTTCCGACCTGGTCTTGGACTTCATGCTCTGGCAATATAGCCTTCCGCAGTCCTGAGACTTCTATTAGTGCCCCTGCGGACCTGGCCGAGTCCCAGTCGGTACCTATGGAATGTATTCGTCCTGATGCTGGCACAGATGCCCGGTCATGCTCGTCCATTAAGCTGAGTGGCGAAGCAACTTTCGACACTCTGCCAGGCGCAACTCTATCACTTACAGAGATAGCTTTCCCCAGAATACAGGCGCTGTCTACAACCCAATCTCTCCCAGCAACCCGCTATATACATGCGAAGGCAAGCATAATCTCTTTGCGTCTAGAGCATGTGCAACATGTCGCGCGACACTGGAGATCCGGAACCGAAAACCAACAATGGTGGGCCGTGGTGCTCCCGTGGGACGCAAAACCGTCTACAACTCTGGAGCTGCTTGTACGAGTTCTTTTTGACGACAAAGAAACACGTCCCAACGAAGCAATCGGCGTTTCTCTGGACTACAAATACCGTCGTCCTCTTACTTTGACTAGTCCTGGACTTAAACTTGATGATATAGCAACACCGATGATCCTCACTCAAGATGGTGGTGGGGTGTTGGAGCGGTTCGGAATCGCATACCTGCCATGCGAAATGCCCTCAGCGCCTGCCTATGCTGGCCAAACCAATCAAGTCTTTCGAGATGAACGAGGTGTCTTTAATCCTAAACATCTACTTAACCATAAAATCGGTTCTTCTCCCGCCAATATTTGGGGTGAAGGTGACTGGACGTCGAGCGTGAAGGAAAGAAACGTCCTCTTGGGGTAGATTGAGTTTTGTCTGCTTTTACCGAACATAATACCTTTTCTACCTACACCCTCAATCCTCTATAATACCCAACACCATCTTTTCTCGGCGTCATGGGCCTTTGGAAGGACTCATCCGCCGGCATCATCATTTCTCTTGGACCCGCCGGTGGTGAATCCCTGAACCCGTCCATAAACCCCGATGAAGTAGTAGGGGTCATCAACCTTTCTCCTCTATACCAACCTGGGATCGGCTCGGTCTGTCCGCTTCTACCTATTCCCATCCCGTTTCCCTGCCTGGCGTAGAATTGATCCATTTCCCTGTCCTCTAGTTTGTTCTTCTTTTTACGCCAAAAGTAGAATAATGCAAAGACAAAGGCCAAGACGACGACAACGGCGCCCGTGACGGCTAGACCTACTTTGACGTTGGAGGGCAAACCTCCTCCTTGGTTTTGAGATTGGGATGAAGAAGATGTACTGTCGGAAGGGTGTGTGGGGATTGTTTGCTGCGGGTCGAGAATATATGATGGAGAGTTTTTGTCGTTTGAGGATGGATCGATTTGAAGTGTTTCTTCTGCTGGGTTTGAGTCATCTATGGTGATGGTCCGAGTTCCAGTTGCCATGGCCAAGGGGTCAATTGTTGACGAGGGGAGATCGGTGCTTTGGAAGTTTATCTGGATCATCGGCGCCATGAGGGTGATTGTTGGGACGCTGGGAACGCTGATGGTTTTGAAGTTGGCGCCGTCACAAGTTGCTATGGCTGGGACCGCGGTCGATGTTGCTACCCGAGTGCAGGTTTGGCCATTGATGTTGGCACAGGCGTAGCCACTGAGAGAGTCAGTCGAGAGGCTTGGGATGTAAGGGCGGTGGGAATAGCAACCTGGGACAGCAACCGACTGCAGTTTCTCCCGCAACAAGACGGAACTGAACGGGCCAGTCTGACTTGCCGCTGGTTCCCCCTGTTGCTGCGCAGGCTGTTGCGTAGCCTATTGGGCAGTTTATGCCGGGAGAGTAAAAGCCCCGTCCGCTGAATGGTGCTTCTTTTGGTGCTACACCTTTGGTTGTTTCTGGCCAACAAGACGCCGCATCCACCGGGTTACCGCGAGAGCATGCTTGCCATTGGTATGCACTATTGAGCCGTGGTTGTCCTCCGAATACGTCACCTAGAAGGCCATTGCCAGGTATCGCTACAGCTGTAGCACAGGCTGGTGGAGGTGTGAATATGGTAGTGAGGGGCCCGAGATTGATGGGCGCTTGCCCTGTGAGGATAGTTGCTGACATGGCGCTAAGAATGATTTACATGGAGGAGAAAATCAAGGAGAGAAGCAAGTGAACATCAGACGGATACGGAGTCCATATTTACATTTACAAAGGGACCATGGGAATCTCCCTCGCACTACCGCAATCTCCCGAATCAGCATGCGATCTGCCCTACAGTGACGAAAACGAGCAAACGGATGGGTAATGTGTCTCTCGAAATCCCTCGGAATGACTTCATTTGGCGGGGGTTGAAGGTTGCACCACGTTTCATGTCCCTGGCGGTACCATTCACTCCAAGAGATCGCCGTGAGGGTCTCAGGGGTGTTTTCCGCCGATCCTTTCCCAGGGCGGCGGTAGGCCCCGCAAATCCCTTACCCCTGACTATCAAAATGCTTACGCCAACGGTGTGACAAGTGAGAGTGATAAACACCCGTGTGGGACATTACACAACGGTTCGGGTGGTTGTGCATGATCAGGAAGGTTGTTTCAAGTGAGGGCGTATTGGGAATGGATTGGAAGAGGACTACTGCCGATCGGGATTTTAAACAATTAATGCATATTGTTTTTTTTCTCTTGGTGGCTTCGGGAGTTGCGAACCTGGCAGCAGCCCTGCATGAACCCCGGATTTGAGGGTTGACTTGAAGAAAGGGTCGTGCCCCAGGTTGTGCCAGGTCGGGTGAGAATAGCTTCAATTCAGGGATTTTCCCCGTCCTCTATTGGAGGAAGTCGAGATGTAATCTATCTCACCGCCTCCTCTCATTTTCGTTGCTTCACACAAGTCCTGCAGCAACAAGCCGACCGTTCAACCCCGCATGGTCTGATACCGGCATACGTCTGCATACATTGCAACTCTTTGCCGACATGAGACAAACAGTCAGATGCGGGGTTCAACCGACAACTGCCGACAACCACGACTCCTGAGATTGTGGTGGCTTCAACATTTTTGACCGACCCGCTGGGCTGGCACATAGAAGAAACTTTGATCGGGCACGCTTTCCGAAACCTCCATCTGCGGGATGCATCTCACCGTGACGTTGAATTGACGAAAGGTTTGACCTCACCTCACCACCCAGGTCTGTGCGGTCATGCTACTCTGTGCATTCAGCATGTCACAATGATGTTTCTTCCAAACATGGTGTGAATCACATCTTCTTTTATACCTGGACGAAACTCCCCAACGCTATCCTTCCACGATACACCAACCAAAAGACAGACCGACCCAATCATGATGCCACCAGTCGTGAAAGCCAATACCCTCAAGAGGGTTTCATCTCTGGGTGTTAGATACTTCGCATCCAAGCCCAAAAAGAATTTCCGCCGCCTGAATCCAAACAAATTCAAGCAGGGTGAATCGACCCAACAGCCGCAGCACAACGAATTCACTTCCAACAACTCAATCTTTGGCTCTCCCCCTTCTACTCATACATCCCAAACCTCAGCTCAATCACTACGGCACTTCCCTCCTTCGGCTGTATCGGCAATTGACGAGCGCGCTCGGTCTTTTTACTCTACGGTGATTTATCACGGGCAGACTCCCGGTTCAGACTATGAGTTTCAGGATGATCAAGTGTTTGGCAGCGAGGTGAAGCTGAATCCGACCCAAAGCGAGGCGAACGTAGCTGCGGACAGAGGGGAGAGGGACCCGTTGCCGATGAGCATGCATCATACTATTTTGTTGGATGAGGGAGGAGCGCATGAGTACACGAAGCCTACGGATAGTGAGGAGAGTGTGCATGCTGATTTGTATATGGATGATCCTTTGCATAAGATGTAGGGTGGGATGGATTGGTGGTGCTTTTGTATGATTCGAAAATTGGAGTTTGTTGATCAGGTTGTCTATGGGAATAAGAGGGTTTTGGATTTGTTGATGTATTTGGATAAATCATATAACACACTTTCTGACACAACGTCGCGAACTTCGGTCAACTTCCACAATTCTCTATTCAAAGTGAGCCGGCTATCAAGAGCTGAGAAATTGGGGGCATGGTGTCGCAGGTGGGCGGCGGGTGTAAGGTGGGGGTCACATCGGTGGGGGACAATTCAGAGTCGAGGAAGGAGGGGAGAAAACTTTTACTGACAGTTGCTGGATCTTTCCCTTCGTAGCAACGGAAGACGGGTCAAACACCTTTTGCTCCAACGCAAGTGTTTGGGAAAACAGGCCTTCACTCACTTACTGATTAGAACACTTTTCATTTGTAAGGGTCGGATTAAATCGAGCGGTTTCTTACGCCCAATCACCGCTGTGCATCGCCACATTTCCCAGTTCAGCCTAGCCGTGGCCAAGTCATCGTGCAGAGAACTGCAGGATGGCGCGTCTTCAGCTTCCAGCTGAGGTCCCCGAAACCTTCCCCTCTTTCACAAGTCCACAACACTCCAACCACCAAACCAATACTTGATCGACTAGCCTCACCCTCCATCGCCTGGGAAACGATGCGCCTCCTTGACGTTGAGTCTCTTGCCATTCGGGAATTCCATGGCGCTAATATTCCTCCTTATGCCATCTTGTCGCACGTATGGGGCCCAGACGAGGTGTCGTTTCAAGATATGCAGTCCTTTGGACTGTTAAGAGCTAGGTGGAAGCCGGGGTTCTCCAAAATCGAGGGGTGTTGTCGGCAGGCGAAGCGAGACGGGTTCAAATGGGTATGGATTGATTCCTGCTGCATCGACAAGAGTAGCAGCGCAGAGTTGTCTGAGGCGATCAACTCAATGTATCAGTGGTACAAGAGCTCGGATCGATGTTATGTGATTCTTGCGGATGTCGGAGGCCAAGATGTTGCTCGGAGTGATGGGTTGACGGAAAGTTTATGGTTCACACGGGGTTGGACATTGCAAGAATTACTTGCGCCGAAATATCTCCTTTTTTTCAACCGAGATTGGGAGGTGTGTGGTCACATTTTGAAGACGAACGAGCCGACAAACAAGAAAAAAGCTTCCATGCCGAAATTTGTTCAACTAGTTTCGACAATTACAGGAATCCCAACTCGGTATTTGACTGGCAACTCAGCTCTAAGCCAGGCCTGTATCGCCCAACGAATGCACTGGGCTTGCCGAAGACGAACGACAAGAGCTGAAGACCGAGCGTATAGCCTCCTGGGTTTATTCAATATCAGCATGCCTATTCTGTACGGCGAGGGACTGCAAAAGGCTTTTGCCAGGCTTCAATCCGAGATCATGAAAGAACACCCCGATCAGAGTATTCTTGCCTGGAACCTCACGGGTCGGACATCATACAGGCTCTTCGCCGAGTCTCCTGATGACTTTCAAAACTCGGCTTCTGTGGCCCAACTACAACGAGGATCCAACCAGCATGTGCCTTGGTCTTCCTTTCAGTTGACTAACCTTGGCATGAGTATCAACCTGCCTGTCATCACAAACTTGAGGGATCTCGCCAAGTCGGCACCAGGGACCGTGGTGGAAGCTTCGCTGAAGTGTGTCGTTGATTCCAAAAGCCAGGGGAATGCTCCACGTCAGATCAACCTCAGTCTCATTTTGATCGACCAAGACTCCAACGGATCACCAATATTCATCTGCAGACGGCCCCCCACTTGGATCTATAACACGCGTAAAGGAAAGCCGACGAACATCATAATCAGCAGAAATGACACGGGTACTTCGAGAACAACGCCTAAGCCCAGCCCCATGGGGGACTCTCGGACCTCGGATCTCGTTGTCCGAGGATTGAATATCCTCGCAGCTGAGACTCGGGTTGATGTTGAATATCTTGACGATGATGAGTCACTTCTAGATGACATTGGGGTAGACTCACTCCTCACTATTACGATTGGTGCACGCATTTACGAGGAGCTCGGTGTGGCCACATTTGGAGACGTTGCAGAATGCAAGACTGTTGGTGAATTTCGAAAGAGGCTGGAAGCTTGCTCAACAATCTCAGGAAGTGTACAAGGACTTGGCGTGGAATCTGCGCTGGTACAAGGACTAAAGGCCTGGCGGCGTAACATGAATGCATTGTCACATACGTCAGTACGACACATTCCGAGGGGTCACTCAATTCTTGCAAAGCCTACCAAACACTTGTTCATAGCGCCAGATGCAACCGGTGCATCTGTGGATTGGACTGCCGCCAACTTTATGCCGCAAGAATGGGCAGTTTTTGAGCTTGTGTCGCCATTTTTTGGCATGCCCCATGAATATGATTGTGGGATCGAGGAGATATCGAGCAGGCTTTTAGAGGAGGTCAGACGTCACCGACCGAAAGGGCCTTATTCTCTGGCTGGATGGTCCACTGGCGGAATCATTGCCTATGAAATGGCCCAGCAACTGATGGCATCCGGCGACAAGGTTGAACACCTTTTTATTATGGATGATTTCAGCCCGCACTCAGAGTCTACCCAGCGCGCGTCGATAGTTCCGCTTCCCAGCATGTCAAGGACATACATTGAGCATTACCCTCGTGGGCTAGATGACGACCACCTCGCACAGATACATGTGCATGCTTCGATCACAGCCATCCAGGAGTATATACCCAACGAGCATCTCGCACAGCTCCTGAGAGAATCGCGCCCCGACGTGTGGATTCTCTGCTCGGTGAATACCACTACCACTGATTCGGTCGAACTGCCAAAACATGGTGCTCACCTGCTTTTCCCCGGCAGAGTTAATAACCCGTCAGGCGCGAACGGCTGGGACAAATATTTCGACCTGAGCACAGTAAACGTTGTGTCGTTGCCATGTGATCACTATGAAATGTTGACCGGTAAACATGTGAGTTCTTACATTTTCTATAAACTAACTTCTCTGAAGATAGTCGTTTAATTTGTACTAACGGGTAAACTTTGCGCATTTATTAGGGAGATCGAGTTGTTCATATTATCCGTCAGGCCATTAGATCATCGCCGCCAGACCTGTCATATCTGCCATTCTTCTACAGATAGGTATGGCACATGTACATGTATATGCCCGTTTCAAGATGGGTCAGCGTTCAAGTTCCAGGTCACAAAAATGTCTGAGCAAGAATGACCGATGAAATTAACCTTGTTGGCCATAGTTGGCCTACTTTAACCCCACACTCATAATAAGGATGGGGCAACATCTATTAATATTCCATTGGAGTCACGCTTCAGCTCATTGCAAGCTAGAAATTCGGAAGTTCTGCTTCTGCACTTGTTTCATCCCTCACCACCCTCGGTTAGCCACTGCATACCCTACCGTGCTCAACACAATTTACACGGCCTTGTATGCACTCTATTTGGTGTACATCTCAACTCACAGTAATTCACAGTAGTACAAAACAAGTATGAGTCACCAACCTTATCTTTCCTTGTGAAAATCAACTTTCAGCCTTTCAGCCGTTATAATTAGGAACGTAAAATTAATGGACAAGCGGATGCCTACCACACTTTTGTCTTGGTACAATCCCGCGACACGAAAATATTATGCAGGATGGCGGCCGCGATTTGTTCGTCAGTTACGTCGGTATAGATATCGACGTGGGAGACCGCATGAAAAGTTACTTGATGTATTCACTGATGGACCAAGACGAAACTTGAGGGAAAATATGCAATGATACACTACCTTTTGTTCATCATGAGGTTATTTATGAATTTCTGTTCTTTTCCTATTTTCTCTTCTTCTTTTTGAGTCTGTTCTAGAAACGTATATTCAATATATTCTCGTTGTTCGTCTTTTGTCGTTCGTCGTTAGCCGTTCGGTGTCAATCAGAGTGGACTGCAATCGACCATGTCCTCCTCCCAAACAATCAACTCAATCTACGCACAGTACAAAAGAGATACATCACTAGTTGAATCATGGCTTTTGCGTACTTCTGCGACACTCTCACTAAATTGTCAGAGACGACAAACCCAACTTGAACTTCAACGTCACAAGGATACGAACAACCATTATATTCTCAAAGTCTACGAGTTCAAAATCTTTGCCAAGTACATCGCCCGCCGAGCACCTGCGGCAACTCACATTACTGGCGCAGAGAATTTCATATGTGCGCTAGAAAGAGCTATCAAGGGCAGAAAAGAATTCTATCAATACCAGATGGATAATAATAAAAGCAATGAGGTGAATAGGAGACATTTACATTTCATTGGAGTCTTGCAGGACGTATATGAAATTTTGGAACCGGTTTTGAGGAGGAGACGGAAACGGTCTGTTGGGAGTTTGTCGACGGGTAGTAGTACGGTTTGGTCAAGTTCGATTGGTGCAGATGAAGTCTGTGGACATGAGTTGATGGTTTCGAATTATAGGGAGGAGTTTCCTTTGTTGGGTGAGGTTGTGGACGAGAGCAGGGTATCTGGGAGAGTGACGTGGGAAGGGAAGAAGGGAGTTTGGAATAAATTTGAGGTTTTGGACAATGATGTTGATGAGTGAGGATGTCTATTAGTTTGGATATGTGGTTCGGAAGGGTACTTGGGTATATTTGGGATATACATTGTATGTGCACACTGAATGATGGATTCCAATTTTTCACTGGAAGAGTGTGTTTATACAAAGGATTTACGCTATTAATCCACTACCTAGCTGGGTGCTCTACGGAAACTTTGGAAATACATACACACACCACTTTTCATCATTCGTCCCAATCCTCTTGTAGCCCAATACCAAACACCAATACTAAACTACCCTTGATTCTCCATTTGCCCTATAACAAGCCAGCGCATCAAACTTCACCCTTTCCGTTCCTTTTCTCCGTATAACCACAACAAATCTGCGAGAATCAAAGCTTGGGAAGCTGGATAGGGCTGCAGTCAAAAAAATTCCCCGCCTTTTACATCTTGCCTAGTTACTGACGCACCCGCTTTCGTTAAAACATGGGCAATAGCATGAAAGTTGCCTTTGTTGCTGCAATAATAGGAGTAGGTCGGTTATAGAACCCACTAGGTCCAACGTCGGCTCCAGCATCGATTAGTGTCCGAACGAGTTGACACCTTTTTGTTTCATCATCAGGATTGATCAGTAATGTTCCAAAATGCGGTATTTCGTCTGATGGCTCCGAACGGAACTTTGTACAAGCCAAATCAATTGCTCTAAGCCCGCAGCGCCGGGCATCGGCCGATGATTCGAGAGTCCACAATGAAAGCGCCAAGAGGCTAGGTTTAGCATGACAAACTGTGTTGACGTTGGCGCCGCGTTGAACGACTTCAATCGCCCCGTGCCAGTATCTTACAGCATAATAGTGAATAAGTGGTGTGTATCTGTGGCCAATATCATGGTCAATGTTTGCACCTTTTGCCAAGAGGATATCAACAACCTCAAAGTGGCCAGCCAAGATGGCTGTCCAGAAAGGGCATACGCAGGGAGAGTGCGTTAAAATGGTTACTCGGAGGTTTAGGCACTCGAGACCAAAAAGTGTCATCATATTCGAGACAAAGTTTGACAAGCTCCACATTGCCAGCCGGGTATGCCATATTAAGGAGAGTGCAGCCGTATACCGAATTTGGGGAAATGTTGTCTTGTGGTTGCACGTTGCGGTAACTATCCAGAAGCAAGCGAACGATATTCACGTTGCTAGAACGCGTACGAACCTTGTCCGGATCCAGAGCAACATGCAACGGCAGTCCGGGGTAGGTGTATTTGTTCAAATCCGAATAGAAGGACCCAAACCCCAAGGAGCGTTGTTGAATAACGGCCGGCGAATGGGTGACAATCATGTTCACGACCTCTACCTGGTTATACTCCACCGCAAGATAGATGGCCGAGCAAAACGTGCAAGTGTTGTTCTCTTCGAGTTCGTCGTGGTTTTTCCAGTAGAGAAAGTCGTAGCGATAACCTGTAAAGCGCCGGAAGGTGTTCAGTGTTCCTTGGGAGAGTGTCGCTTGGGAGAGTGTTCTAGGGCGTTCGCCACACTGCGGCCAGGTATTATAGGCGTCGCTCTGGTGTTTCCAGCTCATGACCAGATCAAACAAGTTCTTATCGACGGCAAGGAGCCTTTTGATAGTGTTGACACGACCAAATCGAGCAGCCCAAAATAACAAGCACGGCTGCCTTGTCAAACTAATGCGGTAGAGAATATCCATGGCGACCTCATTGAGTATTTTGCTTGTTCGAGCGAAAACTGCCAAGTCGCGGCAGTCGAGGTAACTGAAGATTATCATATGAAGCCCCGTAGGGATTTCCGACAAAACGGGCTGTGGTCGCCGACGCCGCTCAAGCATTGTGGTTGACTGCATGATGGGATCTGCTGCAGTAAATGTTGGATGATGGGATGGAAATAGAAATAAAATAAAACATGGCCGAGGAAAGATTAAAGAATAAATTTCCCAAGTCAAGGTTTTCGATGACAGCTCGCACCAATCCTGAACCACAAACTTTGGCAGCATGGGCGCCCCACAAGATCCAAGACTCTTTTCCTCTTCTTTCCTCTTTTCTAGACGAACCACGTCCAAGCCCAATCCGACATTACCACGCAGCCCTGACGAGCTCTTTTTATTTCTCCGTCATCCAACTTTCATCGCCGATAACTTTTGCAATTACTCACCAGTCAAAACATCGGACGGCTAAAGAGGTCTGGATAACAGACGAACGATAATCACACCCACCTCTGGCTTTTGGGGATATGCTGTACTGATATTAGTGTAATTGTCGTCATGATTGACCTTCTACTAGCCGAGGGGCGCCACTCCTCTTTGGTCCTTTTTCCAGAACCTGTAGAACTTCTGTGGGTGGATGGATTGGTTCTCGCGGCTGGCTAGGCTTAGAAGCTGGGGTGGCTCATCAAGCCATTGTCTCGTTCGTTTGGTCTGATCAACTTTTTCTGTATCCTATTCTATGTTCGTATCGACATTGTCTAGGGATAAAGGCGGGAAAGTGTGTTGGTACAGATCGATCATGGATGCCTGCTTTTGGGAGGTGGGGAGACGGAAAGCGGAAGTGTGTGTATATCTAGCTGCTGGATTGGTTTCTAGGCACCAAATCTCAGCTTTGTCGTAGAGAGTCGATTCTAATTTGTCTTATGTAGTCGCGCCGATTAGTTCCAAAATATCCCAAGTCCATCTGGAAGACAAAGAAGCCCTGTGCAAAAATATATCAAAAATTATTCTTAGAAGCGCGGGAAAGATTAAGTGACGATACTCGAGGTTAGAGGAAGCTTTGTTGGTCTGGTGAGATGTTGCGTCCAGTCGCGATAGGTTACTGGGAATACGAAAGTGGGATACGGGGCAGAGGTTGGATAGAAGAATCCAGCAGTCAAGGTGGAAGGAATTGAGATTGAGGTGTGGGACGAAACGGTATTCTCTAATTGACGAATGCGGCTTGAATTAACATAAAAGAACAATATGCAAATTTCTATAACTTAGCGGATACATCAAAATATTATGTGGTTGAGCTCCAGTAAACATGCTGAATATTGATCAAGCATTTATTAGCTTTAACGGTCCCTCCTAGTATCTAGGTGAGCCGGCGGACCGTAAAGGTATTAAAATAAAGCAATTCTATAGAAGAAAAGCTTCATACCCTGCTGACGAGATTCCCATTAACACCCTTCAATTACTTGAAAAAGAAAACCGCCCCAACAAGTCTGTTCCAAGTCCTTCCCGCCACTCTTTCGTCTGACGGCGCCCAGATTACCACCATGAATCTCCAGTCTATCCTTCCATGTGCTTAGTCCTTGCTCTGTTCTTGCTGACAGCAAGAGACTTCATTCTCCCCACCTTGCTCGAAAACAGCTCGCCAAATATTGTCGTTTCCATCTACCAAGACAATGAGAGGGACACACTTAGGGACCGGCTTTTGACAAGTCCAGACTTTGATTTGTCCCTTATGGTATTGACAGTCGCTGATGATTGGAGCGACACACAAACATCCGTCGTCGTCCAACAATGAAAACTTGTCCCATGCTGAGCAGGAAATATTGGTAGGATTCGCAGACAATTCGTAGAGGTCTGGTCGTCGAGATGATAGACCGCAGCCGTCATGGAGATGGGCTCCTCGGCGTCAGGTACGTTTTGATCTCTAACTGTTATGTATACGGTGCGGACAGTCATGTTCTCAGTGAGCTTGAGGACTTTCTCAATGTGCAGATCATCGGGTTCTTCGTCTGTCTCGCGAACCCGGCGTGGCGACGGGAAAGGCTTCTCTGTAAGTGCGTGCTCAGTGGTCGAGGAAACGAGATTGTTGTCGTCGAAATCTGGCTCGGTAGGTGCAAAGTTGCTCGAGTTAGACTCTTGGTCAACCGCGACTGTGATCATGGGCCTTCCGTCGGTCTGGATTCGGGACGAATCGTCCAGGCCAGTCTCGGCGGGCATTGTCGGTGATTGTGCAATCGATCCATTAGGAGCAGAATCAGTCTCGCGCTTCTTGATCGCAATGCGAATCTTCTTGACGGTTGCGATGGAAGTGGTGCCTGTGGTCGCTTTCTTCTTTACAAGGCGGATCTTCTTGACGGTTGGGGTGGAAGAAGTGATGTCTCTGATCGAGGTCTTCTTGACAGTCGCGACTCGATTCAGGTCTTTGATCACTGTGCGCTTCCGAAGCTGAATTATATTTTGGGTCGCGGCGACGGTCTCTGTAACCTCTACAGGGCCTGGGCCAGAGTCGTGGTCCATGTTTAGAGGATTCATGACAAAAAGGCGAGTCCTGCCCGCGATGCCTAGCTTGGTGTTGGGAGTGAGGGGAATCTTGTTATAAAATTGAAGAGGTTGCGTGGCAAGAAATCGACGCGGGGAATGCTGGTCGCTACTTTGACTGCTTGAAGAAACGCAACGAACGCTCGAGGAGATCGAACTTGTCCCGGAGATCGATCGAGCATTCGAAGAAAAGGAGTGGGTCTCTGAATTTGGCCAAACATTATCAAAAGGGAAATCGGCATCCACGTCGTCCCTTCCATCGCATTCATCCAAGCAGTCAGAGACCGTTGGTGCGGAATAACCCGATAGACCAAATTTCTTCTCGTCTTTTTCATCCGAGGTGGGAGGAGTGGCAGACACATTCAGTTTCTCAGTCACTTGGACTACATCGTTCACAACTGTACTCTATACAGCCTCTGAACTGGAGCTATCATCGGCAACCGTGTCACGGTCTATGTCATTGTGTATGCTACGTGGAAATATCTGCCGAAACGCCGTTGGAGGAAGGTGGGGGTAAATGAGTCGATAGAAGATGGGCATCTTGGACCAATACAGGTATGCTACAGGTGATATGGAGGTCAAGGGACAGGGAAGAAGGTACTGAAGCTTTATATAGGTGCACAACCTAGCACCTGGGTGAATCAAACTTGAGGGATTCAGTCACATCTAGCTTACCATGCAGTAAACGGATAAAACAAATCTACATTGCGTGATTGGCCAAACAAAAGTTCTCAAAAATACATGTATCCATGACAGTGACACGATGTGGAAAGGCAAGTAACTAAATAGAGGACTTTATGATTGTATACCACGTATGCTGCACATTGCGATTGAGTTTGTCACTTCCCTCAATCATAAAGGAGCTTCTTAACGAAGGCATTTTATCTTTCATTAACCTCCAAAACAGATAAGAATATGGGTCAACGAATTTGAAAGGGCATCAATTTTCATCCGTACAGATGTCCTTTTTTAAAAAAGTAAAAGAGGGACTGCCGGAACTCGCAAGGATAGCTAGATATCACACCGCGATTCTATACAATGGCAAAACACCGGCACCTCAAGATTTCATCGGGGTGTTTCCCGTAGAAGTACAGAGATCCATTGCCTTGAATTGATAAAGAAGAGCCGCTGTCTCCATAAACCCTATCCCACATAACCATAACCCCGCCGGTATCGAAATATTGCCAACATAATCCAAGAAAGCCTTCCACTCCAGTGCTCGTGACTCTTCTTTTTCGTGTGACTTTGACTTGAGAAGACATGTATCCTTCTGTAGTTGGTTTGCCACAAGTTAGCTCGCTAGACCCAAATCTGGTGGTGGAGATCTTCAACATAACTCGTTCTCTCATCACTCTTTTCACGATGATGAATGTCTTTTCTTCTCCAAATATCCTCACGTCGCTTGGTGTTGCTAGCCCAGTTCTTTTCTTTCTGCTGATGTCCATAATTGTCTGCCCTGGAGCAGCGTCATGTCCTCGAATTGCTTTCATGCCCGTGGCGGCTGGTCAACAGTGAAGCTTGAGAGGGCGATAAAGCTCTGTGTGGTGCTCTAAAGAAAGCGCTTGTGCTCCTCATCGTCGCAGTCTTCGTCGCAAAAGTGGGAGGAGTGACCATAGCGGTAACGAGTGCTGTGCTCTGTTGCGTTCGCGATGGGGAGAATATGGCCAGCCTGGATGTTGGTTGGCAATTGCTCAGTTGGGGAGCGGCGGAACTCGTGCTCTTGGTTCCGCTCCTCGTATATGGTGGGCAAGGTCTGAGCATTGTTACGCCGGGGAGTCTGGGGATTTCGCTGGGCTGGCTTTTCCAAGGCACCGTCGCAGACAGAGGCTTGAACCGGCACAAAGGACACAGAAATGGCGGCGGAGAGTGGATGTTCGAGGTTATCCTTCACCGCAGAGCTCGACAGCTTCTTCCTCCCGAGAGTGACCTTGGCAGCCCCAACATCGCTGACTGCCTTTGTCGGGTCCCTCCATCTGAGTTTGATAATCAAAGACCCAGGCTTCTCCTCGGCGGAATTGGGCTCGTGAAGCTCACTTTTGGTGACGGGTGCTGCCGGCTGCTCGGACCGGTTTCTTTTCCGGAGGGTAACCCTGGAATACTCAAGGCTCCCCGGGTACCACGACTCACTCTTCTTCTGCAGCTTGATCGTCCGCTGCTCCGGCTTGTCATCCTCCTGCTCTGGCACCACTCCTTGCCTGGCCGCCTCGGCTCTCTTCTCGTGCTTGCCGGCGTTCTTCTTCCGGACGAGTTTGACCTTGCGGCCGCCGGTTTGGTCCTCGCCACGACGCGAAGGGTCCTTCCTCACCAAGCGAATTGTTCTCTGTTTCTGCTTGCGATGCTCGGGGTCAGGATGTATAACAGTAGAGGGCTTGACCAAATGTAGGAAAACTTACCCCACCGTCCGACGAAGCTGATCCAGCGACGAGGTCGCGATCCGCTGACTAGGCTGGAACGGACGACGCGCGCTGACCAGACATCTTGAGACAAAGTCGCGGTGGTGGAAAAAAAAAGTGCGAAGACGAGAGAGTGATGCGATGGCTGGCGGAGTTGGAAGTAGAAATTGAGGCGGCGGTCGCTTTTTTGTATAAGGGGAAAAAAGCAGAAAGCGAGGCTGGACTTCTCTTGTCTTTCGTTGACAATTGTAAAGTAACACGACGAAAAGGAGCTTGGGAGAATGTGTCGATCAACAGACAGCTTGGGCTTGGTCGACTGGAGAGCGCTCGTCGCTGTCAAGAACAAGAAGGAAGAGAAGAATTTTTGCGAGAGAAGCCCTCAATTTATGCTTGGAGTGGTGGGGGGAGGGAGAGCATGTGGGGCGCATCCGCAACACTCATCGGCCAATGATATGGCACCATTCTTTGGTATACTTGGTGGTGTAACTAGGCCCTGCAATAAGGCTATCCCCACGCCGGTCCCTGCGGCAACACCATCGACATAAACCTTTGAAAAGCTGCAGTATTGGTGGCCCACAATTTTCATCCATCTTCTTTCACTTTTAAATCTGCATAGTTGACCCGATCGGCCCAAACCGGATATTGGACCATGTCACATTCCTGCTCCCTATTAGCGACTGCAACTCTCAACATGAAACGAAATCAACAAAAAGAAGGCTTACGCATAAGGATATTCTGCCAGCACCACCCGGGGATTACTCTTCTCCCAATCCCGACAAGGACCATGCTCGTAATACTCCATTTCCGGCGTATTCTCCCGCTCGGGTGGGTAAACCGAATCAAGCCACAGATTATACGACCAGTAATCAACATTGAGAGACATGGCCATAACCATCGGCTGGGTGACCATCTCGAGATGCGACTTCCACCCGTCGTTTTCCATGAACCGATCACGTTCGCTGAATATGTCAGGCAACTTTGCGCACATATCAGGACTGATCCCGTTTTCTTTGGGGAGATCATCCCATCTGGCTGTGGGAACCTCGATCTTTTTGCCGTCTTGAATGAAAAACTGGTAGACGCGATTCTCTTCCCACCTCGTCACGACTCTGGAGCCCACACCATCGTCAGTATCAAGGTCAAGCTAACTTCAAAAAGAGGCAGGAAAAACATACGTAAACTTCTTGTTCGTATCCACCAATTTTCCTCTTCCATAAAACTCCTTCGATGCAAGACGATAGGTGCTCCAGCTACAGCCTACAGGATCACACTTGGGACCTGGCCTTTCGTCGGACGGGCTGAGCCTGGGGTCACAGTAATCCCCTTCGGTGCAAACAACAAACTTATTTTTTCCAGACGGGCATACCTTGCTGCTCATGGAGTAGGAGTGCGCGTTGGAGTTCCTGTATACGTCAGCCAAGTGCTCTCAACATTGGAGATTGCAAGATACCAAGCAGTCCTTACCAAACGTCAAACTCTGGGCAGCAAGCAGCAAGTTTCCCTTGACCGTTGACGGGATCATCTCGTGATGGAACCCAGCCATCATAGTTGGCCTAAAGGACACATACCTATATCAGTATCAACAACCCACCCCGCGAAGAAAAGGAAGGACAGGCTAACCTTCCCTCCGACAAACTTCCCATTCCTCGGACACGAAGCATCACAATACCCAACCCCATACTCTGCGCCAGCCGTATTTCCCGGAAACTTCGAAACCCCACCGTCGGCATCCATCGCAATAAAATACAAAGCTCCGTTAATCCCACACTCCAAAGTCGGCAAATACACATCAAACGCCAACTCATTGTTCAACAGAGTAAAAGTCTTGTACATGGTCTTATTCTCCATCAGAAACAACCGAGAGCCAACACTCCAATCAAAACCGTACGGGATCCTCAGTCTCTGGGAGAGACTGTCGCTCGATGTCTTAATGCCATGATCACCGCTGTAGTTGACGCCATCGTAGACGCATTTTTCGGTGCAATTGGCAGTGGAATTACAGGCCCAGGTCCATTTGTTCCCGTCGTAACAATTGGTATACCCGTTTTTTGTATGGAGCCAGCGCCAGTTCGCGTCGAGGACTACTTCACCGTTGACTTGTTGGCAGTTGTTGGGTTGAGAACAGGAGGTCCATTGGAGCTTGGGATGGATTTCGTTGTTGTGGTTGCCGAAACCTTGGGCGGTGGCTGTTCCCAGGAGGACGGGAAAGAGAAGGGAAGAGATGAGAAACATTGTGCATGCCACAGTACGTAAAAGCACCGAGCTTCAAACTCCTTCCTGTAATTTGGGAGTTGGTGAGATTTATAGCTGTTGCTGAAGGATCTCAGATGTCACAGTTGTATATCGCGGAGGATATCATGTTACACAGCCACGGTCGAGACGACGCTGAGAGCCTCGCTACAGCGTAAAATGCGGGGAACATAGATTAAAACACGACACACCCGGATCCTTCGTACCCAACATGTCATATTATCTCGGATTTTACTGTGGAGCGGAAAAAGACCGAGGATCAAGATGATGGCTTGGCAAAGACATTGAGAGCTGAGTGAGTGGCCCGTATCCTGAACCACGATTTTGGCGCTTCATCAGGGTGAATGAGTGGAAACTCAATTTTGTTACGGAGGCTAATACAGAGGATCGTTTTTGTATGTGAAAATTAGAGTTGACTAACAGATATGAGATTTGTCTCCCAGACGAGCGCATTTCCATATGGAAGGAGCAGCCACATGGCAATGCCTTGGATTTCTGGAAGCTTTAAAGTATCGGCCATGTTCCGCTTCAACAGCCACAACGGCAACCACAAACAGGTACAGGTGTCATGGTGGCAGCTAGTCACACCCACATTCACCCACGCATTTGTCCTCATCAATTCAAACCGCCGCCCGAACGTTTCTCACGCCCGGCTCTAGCCGCGTATTCAAAGATGAAGCAACAGGTCAGCTCAAAGTGGTTGAATCGAGAAAAGAATGGCTTGGAACGCGAAGTTCATCACGGCGCACCTACTACACAACTATCATAGAGCAACCCGAATATCTGGACCAGAACTACATACACAGCACAGGATGCACAATTTTGTGCATGAACTATTTTGCCAAACGGGACTTTATTTACAAAGACGACAAGGAGCCTACTACGTTTGTATTGGTCGGATATTATGGCCTCATGTGTTGACATGGTCACCCGTCAACAACAAACGAGCACCAAGCTGGAGACGACGATCCATTTGCCCTGCTAGGGTCTGACCATGGAAAGGGACCTGAAGTGGATTTTAGGGGGAACAATTATTCTATTTCATTGTTCCCAAATCCCGATAATAGCGATAATACACTGACAAACTCTTATTGAAACTGGCCCTAAAGTATGACTTGGACTTTTTATCCCGCAACTAGTCATCTTCCCCAAACGCTCGCGTCGGAGCCGCGGAAGTTTGCGCCGGAGCGGTTTATGGACGAGTGGAAGGGGCCGCCACCAAACAAGGACACCATTTAAACCGTTAGGACCTGGGCAAGTCAGGTATTCTTAGCCACAACATGCTGTCACAACATGTGTGGTAGAGATGACTGGGCCTGAGATTGAAATCCAGGTAGAAGTTTGGAATCTCCGGGAAAGTCCCATCGTTACCGCGATACATCATACCAAGAGCCACTGGGATTGTGAAATTTATCTGTTGACATGCACAAGGCCAGATGGTTGATGCGAGCGAGTCACGGGGTGCACCGAGCACAATTTAGAATTTATGGGCATTTTGTGTTGCTTATTAGGTACTACAGTTGGTAGAGAAGGACGTTGAACTTTATCTTTTGTACCACAACACCTGAGAAGTGAGATTATAATCCAGCAATACATCTACAACCTCCTTCTCATACGCGCACTCGAAGCCTTTACAAACGCAACCTCCTTTGCGTCCTGCAACTTTTGGTGCGCCTCAATAGCCGCTTTCTGATCCGGAGCCACAACGACATCATCATTATCCTCAGCGCCCCTATTCTCCGCGTCTGCCTTTGCGTCTCTTCTGGCTTCACCCATCCATCTTCCAACCGTTGCTCGTTTCATGATGACAGGCGGGATCCAAGGCCCAGGAATCTCCGGGTCCGGATCAATAGACAGACAAAGAGGCGTGGTGATAGGAATATTCGACTGTGGAAACGGATCAAGAGGTCCCCAGAGTCTGCCTTGATCGTCCAGTCCCACACCTTCAGTCAGGAAAGCCATCTGAGAGAAATCGTAATTTGGTGGCTGCACTCCAGGGGTATCTTGTTCACCTGGGATCCATACATTGACTGGTTGGACGTATGTGCCCGCCATCAAACCGTTCTTGGTGGGGAATTTCTTGGGGATGCCGTCAATTTCTGTTTCGACGTAATACTCGCGAGTGTAACCAAAGAGAATGTCGGCGCGGTACTCCCATTTGTTCTGAGCATTGACGCCGCCTTTGAGACCAGAACCAGCAATGAGACGTTTGCTAGTCTCGCCAGTGCATGGGTCAATATCCAGGGAATAAAGAGTGAGAGTCGCGAGCGGGTTAGACACAAACCCAATGAACCGAGACTGCGCGAGCTCCGTAACGGGATTATTGTTGTAGATCCCCAGAAGCCCAAGAACCATGCGAACATAGACGATATCCCCTGTCGTTCTAATCTGCACATTCTCAGCGACAATAGTGAACGCTATGACCTCATTTCCCCTTCTAAACCCACTGAACGTGATGAAATCCCCAGGCTGAAAAGGAGCCATGACCAATTGATCAGGCGCAACAAAGATCCCCGGACCCGGAGTAGGTCTGTTACTCAACGGACAAAACGGATCAGAACTATTCCGCGGGATACACATTGGAAACCCAGAAAACGAAGTAATACTCGGGCTGACATCATCCGCAGTCAGGAAGGGGGCTCCATCATATCCAACTGAAAACACCCCGTTTGGATCATTAATCCGAACTGTTGGACCGTCTTGAATCTTTAGACTACCGTCTGTGTAGTTGACTGATTCAATCCAACCCGTGCTTTCGCCTTCGAAGAACTCGTAAATAATGATTTGCGCGACGTGGGGGACTCCGTTGAGACGGTTGCCGATTACTTGGGTTTCGAAACCGACAAAGTTTTCTTTTGATGCAACAAAGTCTTTAAAGGGAATCCAGGCGGCAGGGAATTGGACTAGAAGGTTTTTGGGGACGTTCATGGTGAATCCGTTTACTGTTATGGTGCCGCCTGTGTTGTAGGCGGAGGAGATTGTGGTGGCATTTTCGAAGGAGCCTTGGACCCAGAGAGGGGAGTCGATGGCTGTGGTGAGGGAGATGAAGGAGAGTATAAATGAGAGGATGGTGAGCACATGCATCTTGAGCGGTGTACCCCGAGGGACAGAACGAATGACTGGGTAAGGGATAATGCGGATGAGGTCTTGCAGGTGCCCAACATAGGGGAACTATTTGTGTTTTTTATATCCAAGTGAATTAGCATTGTTCTCTTCATTCTTTAGAGGTATTCCAGACGACTGGAAGCTAAAATTGGAGTGGTTGTGAGGCCAGGCAAGTCTAACCGAGTGTTCACACCTTCATGGACATGGAGGTGCACGCGCCAACTTGAGGACAATTCTCTCGGCCAAAGCAATACGAGATATCTCCAAGATGAGAAAATCCATCAGGAAGAGGCACACGTTTGCCCAAAGTCAAGACAATAAAGTCTAAAATTTGTTTCAAAACCTGGTACGGGTCTCGGTTGACAAGGGGCGGGCCGCCGAGATGATCAACCCCGGTGGTGATCCGGCAGTTTTTAGCGATCATCTCTAAGCGATTGCTACCCTACAGCGTGGTAGGATTGGCTATAATTGGACTCCCCCTGAGTCGATGGGGCTTCCAATTTCTTGAAATCAATATTTCGTGTTGCATTGTCAAAAGTATTGCATCTTTGAAAACCCATGTACGTGCGAAGTAATCACTGATCCTAATTCCCACCTACAGCCGCTCTGACACCCAGGGGTCTGAACGAGTTATTATCCCCGGCTTGCTGAAGTCTTAACTTTTACCCACACTTTTGGACCTGGTGGAGTTAGTTTTCTATCATGTGTTCTAGAGTGCAACCCAATGATGTTACGTTGATGGATTCTATATCACGTATTCGAGGGGAGCTATTGACAGCACCATGAGGGGTTCGTAATGACAAGATTGTCGACATATTTGGGTTTATTGACGGAGCGCCGCAAAACTGACGGCACGGGCGGATATCTCGGAATCACTTGGCTGTGGACATTACCATCCATGTCAAGATTAGACGGAGTTGTCGAGTTATCTGTATGCGAAAGCCAAGGAGGGGAGAAGCTGTTCAAGATATCTTATGATGATGGTGAGATAAGTAGTATAACTTCACGTAATAATCCCACTTCAACAAAGGTAGAGAGTTTAAGACTTTTCACCAACTTTGTCACTCCTTCAAGTCCACACATCTCAACCATCACAATGGCTCATCACTCGTTATCGATTTTCTTTCTTCTCCTTGCCATCCTCCAGATATCAACAGCCGTTCCCACTCATGATCACGTCAAAATCCTCCAAGCTAGAAGAAAACCAAACCTCAGCCCTCCTTATCCCTTCAAATTCCAATTTCCACTTCCAATCCCTCCACTCAAACAACCCAAAGCTATCTTCACCAACAACCGCACAGGCGGTCCAATCAACTACTATGAAATTGAAATCAAACCCTTCAACCACTCAATCTACCCAAACCTCCCACCAACCCCAATGGTAGGCTACGATGGAATCTCCCCCGGACCAACAATCATGCTCCCCCGAGGAACCGAATCCGTAATCCGCTTCGTCAACAACTCCCCTTCCAACAGTTCCATCCATCTCCACGGTTCCTACTCCCGCGCACCATGGGACGGCTGGGCAGAAGACATGACCTCTCCAGGACAATACAAAGATTACTTTTTTCCAAACCGTCAATCAGCACGTATGATGTGGTATCACGACCACGCAATGCATATCACAGCTGAAAATGCTTATATGGGCCAAGCCGGCGTTTATCTCCTTACCGACCCTGCCGAGGAAGCACTCAACCTTCCCTCCGGCTACGGCACATATGATATCCCTTTGGTCCTCACCTCCAAACAATACAATTCCAACGGAACACTCTATTCAACCCACAACGAAAACTTGAGTCTCTGGGGGGATATAATCCACGTAAACGGCCAACCATGGCCTTTTCACTCTGTACAACCCCGCAAATACCGATTTCGATTCCTCAACGCCGCTGTATCTCGATCTTTTGGTTTATACTTCGTCAAGACCACAGCAACCAACGATAAATTGCCATTCAAAGCAATCGCTTCAGACAGCGGTTTATTATCTCATCCAGTCCAAATATCTGATATATCAATCTCAATGGCCGAGCGATATGAGATTGTATTCGATTTTTCCGGAATGCAAGGACAGACTATTGAGCTCAGAAACTTTTATAAAGCCGGCGGAGCGGGCACCGAGGATGATTACATGGATACCCATCAAGTCATGCAATTCAAGGTTTCTTCTTTGCCTCTCAATACACCCAACAATTCTTCTGTGCCAAACTCCCTCAGAACAGTACCCTTTCCAACTTCAACAAACGATAAAATTTCACAAAAATTTAAATTCCGATTCACAAAAGGCAAATGGCTCATCAACGGAGTCGGTTTCGCCGATGCCGCAAACCGCATCTTAGCCAACGTCCCCAAAGGAACCGTTCAAATCTGGGAACTAGAAAATATGTCTGATAGTTGGTCACATCCTATTCACGTTCATTTAGTCGATTTCAAAATCATAAGTCGTCGAAAGGGAGCAAGAGGAATAATGTCCTACGAAAAAGCAGGCTTAAAGGACGTTGTTTGGTTAGGAAAATACGAAAAGGTTTTAGTGGAAGCTCATTTTGCTCCTTGGGATGGGGTATACATGTTTCATTGTCATAATTTGATTCATGAGGATAGTGATATGATGGCTGCGTTTAATGTTACCGAGACTTTATCGGGGTTGGGGTATCAGGAGAAAAAGAAATTTGACTTTGGGTTTGATGATCCGATGGAAAATAGATGGAGGGCAAAGGAGTTTGTGATGGAAGAGTATATTAATGGCAAGGGGAAGTTTGGGATTGAACAGGTTGAAAGGGTTGTGAAGGGGTTTGTGAGGGCTAATCCGTATGGGGATGTTTACAATATCACCCCTCCTTGAACGTTTGTTTACAACAAACGTGGCAGTAACGATGCCTTTTTTAATTATAAATTTATGTTTTTAATGTCGAAAAGACCTATTTGTGGAAGCCATTGCATTAACGAGATATGGATAATCCAGTGAAGCGAGGACCGGGGATTTGGGGGCTTGCCCCTATAACTGGTGGTTGTGGTGGTGGTGGGCTTCGGTCCAAAGGCAACGACGGTCTTGTATACATCCTCATACGGATTAGTCCTCACAAACCCCCTCCCATACAGGACATTTCCCGTCATCAATTCACCCCGAGGAAGGCTCAATTGAATTGGCGGGCTGGACTGCGTGTGCAGAAAGGTGACTGTCAAGTTGGGCAAGTGAAAAAGTAATATGTGGTAAGTATGGCTTCTAAACTGAGTAAGTAATGGGTAGGGTAGGTACACTTTTCATAGCGGAAAGAGCAAAAGACAGAGATAAGACTCCTTCAAGACAATTACTACAATTGTCCCGTCCAATACTGTGACTTGACGACTGTTGATTAATTTTGTTGCTGTTGTTCGTCATATCGTCCGAGATGTCTTTTTCGGACCGGTACCAGCCTTATTTCGAAAAAGGACATCAACTGTACGAACAACTGTGTCACGGCGCCCACTTGTGACATGTCACGTGATCAGGCCCAATGTAAGATAGTTAGATAAGAAGATAAGGAAGTGGATCCCTACTCTGTAGCTATCCACAAAGGTCCTGGCTGCAGGCCAGCCTTTGGAATTTTCCTTCCTTTCTTCTTCACTTTGCAATTGACTTTATTTTTGCGACTGAAATGACATGACCATTCTGTCGAATTCATCGTATCGTCACAAACTGCTTGATATAGTCAAAAGTGCTGCCAACGAGCCTCTTGCCAACGACCCTCCTCTGTCCTCTCCGTATAATTTCGCTCCAGGCTCGAGAGCAGTTCGCGTCCCGACCGTCGGTGGTACCTGGATGGACTGGGTCCTACAGAAAATCAAGGAGACTGGTACGCCAGACAATGATCTGCCAGCGAGTGTCCATACCAAAACTATAGGTATACTTCACATACAGGACATGGATTTAATTTATAATCTTACAAATGCAAAATTGTACCACATCTCAACACAACCACGCACGGTTTTATTTCAGACTTGATCGCCCTCTCCATCTCCCCATTCCTCTCAATTTTCATGACCTCGAATCTGCTCCACTCGCGCCTCGCCATCAAGTTATCCTGGCCAATCCAGGCGCAGAGAGCCTTCTTAGCATAATCGAGTTCGTCCGTCGGGAAGTCATCCCGATCAACGAACCTCGAGGTAGCGCCAGGGACCCACTCATCCCCCGCGCCTTCAAGGAAGTCACGGGCCAAACGATAGTTCTGTCTTTTCCACGTGGCGACGGGATCCGGTTGGAGCCCAAACGCGGCGGCCTCCCTATTTTCAAGTTCAATACAAAAGTCCATTGCCGTCTCAAAATCCGTCCGGACCATGTCAGCCGTATCCAAGCTAGGATCAACCCATTTCCTAATGGAGTCGAATGTGATGGGTCCGCTCAATCCTTTTTCGATTCCGGTCCGGACCAAAAAAACCGGTATCGATCCAGCGTGTACGAACTCTGGTCCTGATAGAGAGCGGGCGCCACAACAACCAAGAGAGCCCGAAAGAGCGGTTGTAATATATGGGATGCAGGATCAACCCCGAGACGCGCGTCCCACTGCGGGCGGCGCTCCTCCACCGCGGCGCAAATGCCAATATTGAGTTCCTTGAGGGTTTCAAAAGTTGATTGGGACGGTTTTTCTTCGTACTGGAGATCACGAGGCCATATTTGCTTGACGATGAACCTGTCGTCCTCGATTTCGCTGCGGTAAGGCCGGAACCACCGATGGTAGATGTAATTGTGAAGGACGAGGGGAAGCGGCCCGAGTGGTTTGTTTCCCGGAAGAACGTAGAGAGGGAAAGACTTGTTGCAGAGATCGGGAAAGCAAAAGTTGCGTGTGGTTGAAAGGCTGGCGAGGTCGTTTACTGAGGGGCGAAACTCGCTAAGCCAGCGGTAGAGGTTGAATCGATGTAGGTTTTCGGCGTCTTGGCGATAGGTGCACAGGGCCTGGCCGAGGGTTTTCGAACTTGGCTGCATTATGAAGCAGATAGATTTGATATGATATTTTATTTGGAGGTTGTGGGTGAGATTTACTCATTTGTTTTTTTCTATTGTCGGAAATCGGGGGTAGGAAGAACGTGGAGAGAAAAGTTGAGGAAAAAAGGAAAAAAAAAAGAAGCACCTTACCAAATATTGTTTCAGTGATCTAATTACGTACTATTTACTTGGATATCTTTTTCTTAAGGCCGGGTAGCAGAGACTCGGACAAGTGGATTCTTGGAGAAAGGCAGAGTTGGCTGCTGGACCAATTTGGTACACAGTCTGCACTTGAGTTCGCTCACGCGTGTAAATAATTGTAGAGGGACCGCATATCACATAGGGATGGAGGCACCGCCTCCAGCGGCGTAAGATCAATAATAATAATAATCTTCTTCTTAAGGCCAGCGTGACTAATCTCCTTATAATAAACAAGGGCTTCTCAGGAGCAAAGAATGACAATTTCATAAAAAGTAACAAAGAAACATCTCGTCAAGATGCGAGCTCCAGCTCTTAGTCTATACTAGTATAATCCCATTCAAAGATGACCCACCCCATCCCACCCATCCATCATCAATACACCGTGAGCTCTTCAATTTCGCCAAAGGAATCCAAGAATTCTTCGGCCTCTTTGGTGTCGCTGGTCCGATTGGCATACATCACCAATCCAACTCGTTTGTACCCATTCACAGCCCCCCATTGATTGTATCTTGAGGCGCCAAGATGAGACCTATAATACGGACTTCTTTCCTTGGACTCTTGCACTCGTTGGCCAAAGCGACCAGAAGCACCTTGACCTCGGTCTCCCCCAAGTCAGTGCTTCTTGTTCCTCTGCTCGCAGACTTCCTCCCATTCTTCAATGCAATCTGTTCAAGACAACAGGCAGGATACACGGGCTGTCTCCATCCCCGCGAATCATTCAAGACATGACTGCGTTCGCCATGCAGCTTGATACAAAAGTTGTGACTTCACCTATATCCATCTTGAATCCAGGTTTGGCGTTGCAACCGGCCACGAATTGTGATAGAGCCGGATGAAACTGCACCGAAGTTGTTGTCTGGAACCGTGGGAGTAACTTTGACATCGACAACCTGACAGATGAGCGATAAGCTCCTGAGTATATCTTCGATATCGCATTTTTGATATGTCATATTGGCAAAGAAAACAGGCATCACCTCTTTTTGTATTGATGCCCATGGGAAGCTTGAAGTGAAATCCCCTTCCTGAGATCTCACGACACACCCCCAGGCCCAGGGGGTATCCAGGCACCAGCTTAATTGGTAAGCAAGCTGGTTTTCTGGCACGCCCCACCATATCCCACCATAATAACCAACACATGCGTTTTCGACGGTCTGTTGTGATAATCTCAGATTGAACTTTGTACTTATCGCCCTTGCGATGCCGGATATGGCTACTAGCTTGTCTGACGCAACCGTTGTAGACCAGCCTAAGTAGCGGCTGACCAAGAGTGATCAGGAGATGAAAGCATCTTGGACCGACGTTCCATGATCCCACTGTGCAGTATATTCTTCTTCGGGGCTCTTGCCACACATAAACCCCAGTTCTGTCTTGCACTTCCACTGTACGTCTCCCTTTGAGGTACCGTGATGATAATAGCTCTTCTTGGAATGCCCAACCCCGATAACTGAGAGGATTGCTGCACGTGTGGAGGATGGTGCTATGAAAACCACCTGCAAGTCCTGTGTCATTAGGTTAGACAACAAAGTGGACTCCTGGGGGGCATTGGCACAGGCTCAACAAGATTTGCACCCTCGTCAATATCCCAATGCCAAAGTCTACCATGACATGAATTTGCCGCAGCCGCAATGATGGTAAGCTTTGATTTTGAATACACCGTCTCCATCTTATTAACTCTTTTTCTCAGTCAAGAATTGCCGCAGTGTCGTTTTCATCCTGAGCTCGGATGATGCAAAGTGAATCGACCCATATATATAATCAATATTGAGAATTTTGCAGAGTTCGACCGTCTGTTGTATCGTCAAAGGTAGCCGTTTTGTAAAAATACCGGACTTGGACTGTAATTTCTTGATGTTGGCGACTGTCAGCCTCGATGGGGGGTTTTCCCTCAGCTCTGACGACGACCCCCAGCAATAGCTCAGGCGGCCATATTCGTTAATCATCAGGTCAGTATCAAAGGGTATGATCCTAATTTTATCGTCCAATATCTTCATCATCCTCGCAGGTCAAGAGGAAGTAGGAGTGTTTTGTTGGTCCACAGAAGTAATCGTGTTTGCAACTCGTATGTGCGAGGCAGCTTGTGAGTCTCGAACGGGCAAAGGAAAGAATCCTAGGGTCGAGCCCGAGAAAAGGCTTCACCCCTAGGTTCCATGCTATTAGCATGAATCCGTATCGAAATCAGGATGATAATTGTCTTCAATCAGGGTCAGTCTCTAGGACCATGCATATACTTACTTTGGCTTAAGTATAGTATTGTGGTAACAGACACTCTTGCCGATTTGCTGATGCTGGGAGAATCGTGGTGGTAAATAAAAAAACACAAACACGGAGATGTAGTCGCCCGAGTATATAAATTAAACTCTATGCCTTTATCCTTATTGGAACACTCGTCACACCCATCGCTGACTTTGATGCAAGCGTCCCGAATTGTGTCACAGAACCAACAGTTCTCAACAAGGTCAAATCTTTCACAGTGCTCTCCCTGAAGGAGTTTATTACAGTTCTCACAAAGTCCCGCGAAATGATCCTTCAGCAGATCCCAGGTTACGTCGTTATATTCGAGGAAGTCAGTGCTGGCGGGAAAAAGCCTGGAGATAGGCGCGGCAGTGTTGGTATCAGAACTAGAAATTTGGGAGGCCTCGAGAGTTCTGCCTGGGAGAGGCTGGGTGGTGGTACAGATACCCCGGGAGTCTGGAACAGTCGGATCAAGTTCAACGACGGCATCGTGGTGGGTGCTTGTACGGGGAGATGCGGGCGTCGCACTGAGATTGGGGGTCTTGGGTTGATGAGTGGCATCCGTCGCATATTGCACCCTGACAATTCCGCTCCAAGAACAGCCCATCGTTGAGTTGTAACGAAGAGTTAGGAATTGTGATGTAAGAAGGGGATGGGGTTCGAGGTAGGGACACAACCTGGCCTCCAAACTGAGGGGTTCCTGGGCATTTGGCCGATGAACGGAGCCTATCAGGTGTGAAAATAATTGCATCATCCAGTCATCTCACCACACGTCCTCCACCTGAATCTGTCGCTGACTAACCTCCCACATGGAACTATAGACCTCTCTGCCGAACCAATGGGACTGTAATTATCGAAAAAGCCCATCTGTTTTTTTTTTCAGAAGTCCTTTTTCGTTTTAAGAATGGCTAGGTATTTATTCAAAAAAGTCCTTTCTACTATTAATAAATGCCTTTCACTTATTATCTAGGCACATTTTAGACAAAATAGGCGTTTTTTTTATTGCAGGCATGTTTATGATTATAGAGGCATAAGTATCGTGCTAACAAACGTTCAAAGGGGGGGTATTATATGCAACCGCGTTGAAAAACAATTATTTAATCTTTCATTACATTATAATTAATCTAAACTAAACTATTAATTTGGTTCTTTCATACTCGTGATTCAACATCAGAATGCCCATCACTGCTCTCTTGATAATACGGTATTCCATCTCTCATTCCCGCCAAATTTACCGTTCCCTGTCTAGGCAACGGACTCTCAACATCAAACCCCCTTGTGTTCGCTTGCAGTCTATGTTCAGCGTAATAAATCACCGGCGGCGGCCGTCGAATCCCATCTCCCGATTGTTGTTGACTCATGCTGCTTCCTCTACTCCTACTCTCCATTCTCTCCAAAGATGACCTCCCATCAAATCCAACCATTCCTGACTGAGGATTATGAATCCCTTCTCTTCCCGGTACAACAACAGGCACACTCATTCCCGACCTCCTGGGATCCAAACCGGGGTTAAAAGTTCCCGGGTTCCACCTCGGCCCCTCCCCCACAACGACTATCGGCGGAGGACCCACCGGCCCCGGACCGCCGCTAAACCCCATGGGTGGTGGTGCTGGTGCTGATGGTGGTAGTGGTCCATCCGATTCTGATTGGGGAGATTCTGATCTCGCGGCGCGATGTCTAACGAGTTTGACTTTTCGTTTTTCTTTGTTTGTTGATCTGGATTGACCTCGACAGCATGCGCACCAGATTATTGTGCATATTGCTGCTAAGCCGATGAGGAGGGAAAAGACGATAATTGCTGCTGTTTGTGCGGATGTGAGACCATTGGATTTTGACTCGTCTCGTGGGTGGATTGATGATAGTGGTATAAACATTTTGACTGATGGATGTTGTGAATATTGTCTGTGGATGTTGTGATGGAATGTTGAAAAGCCGAGCGATGATCGTCAATACTAGAGAAATGATAAACCGTTGAAGTCTAGAACAAGTTCAACGTCTCCTTATATGTTTCTCTGCTTAAACATCCTTCAGGGGAACTCCACTGTTCTGGGACCAACCTGCATGAACCCCATTTATATACCGCCATTTCGACACCACCATAGCAACACAATCCAATTCGCTCGTTCAGTCCACCGCCCCAATTCTATTGCATCAAAATAATCCACAAACGGGAAATAAAACCTCGCCAAGCAAGCGAGCGGTGAAAACTAAAAAAACACAAACGGTTTCCAGGTTCCTTCTTTTGCTCAGGAACAAGCAACTCATTCCGAAAAACTGCGGGCTGCAGCATCCGATCGGTAATTACGCCACAATATAACAAATCGTCGGATCGGGAATCGGATCGTGTAGAAATTCTGTCGTACGTGCATGAAAATAAATTTGCATAAGTGCACTTTTGTTACGGTCCCGAGTGAAGAAGTGCAGTTTTCATTTCTTGCGCGCGTTGTGATGAGTCTTGCACATTCGTCGATCGCATGCATGATGTAGGGGTTTGGGGACTTTTGTCGGAATTGTAAGGCTGTATGTGAAACGGGAGCAAGAGAACAATTATGTGCGTGTGTTCCAGGAGTTGTCGATCGTGGAGCGACAGACCAAGAGATAATTGGAACAAGACTGATGTGCATGGGTGAAAAGGCATCCATGAGGTCGGACAACGTAAGGCACCTTGCTGATCGGTGGTGAATATTTCAGGAATCATCTGTTGTGCACCTAAAGATGGGAGCACGGCAGCTTCTGAGTTGTTCACTCTCATTCGCGGATCAGACATAGGAACGCGAAAAACAACCCCAAAACGGACATTTTATCCGTATGTTGTGCTACTGTTCGGTAAATATTTATGCACTCATGGATGTAAGTCGGACAAACAAGAAGCAGGCGGGCGATCTTGATCCGTCACGTAAACAATCCATCAATCAGATGCTGCCAGATAAGGGGTGGCTTCTGTGATGATGTCGGCTCCCGTGAGTCCGGCTCTTCTCGGTCTGTGTCCAGGGAAAGATGTAACCTAGATCCCAGGAACTGGCACACGTGCATTCAGAAGATATCGTCATTCGAGACAGGAACTTCACCGAAAAGGCGAAGATGCAGTTTGACCTTGATTGTTGTTGGCACTGCATCTCTCGATATTGCGCCAAATCCGTTGAGATTAGATCGTATTGTCCGATTTATCTGTTTCCACCCGGGAGCCTACACACATTTATTGCTCTTGTCTCAGGAGTTACTCATCCCAAGGCGCCTTGTCATCAACTGGCTGATCGTTCTCCTCGTCAAAGATGTCAAAGTAGATGTGCAGACTGGGGTCCAGGAACCGAATGGGACCACGTTCCAATGTCAAGGCGTCCACTTTCTGGAACAGCTCATCAGGAAGTCTCTTGAGCTGTAGGTTCTGTTCCATGTGGCCTTGTTGAACAGACTTGGGCACGACAGGGATTCCTCTTTGAACCGCCCAAGATAGACAGACTTGTGCAGGGCTGATGTCTCAAGCCTCTGCCACCTCAGCAATCTGTTGCAAGCAATCAGCACTTGTTCCGATGTCTAGGTACATAGAAGAGGCGGTTTTAGGAGCGCGCGAGATTGAAGTTCATGTGTCACTGACTGTTTCGTTCTCGGTAGGAAATGGCCAGCCATGTCTCTGGGTAGCGTCTTGAGAGGTCGTAGTCGATGATTGGCTACTAGAGTAATTGGCTCGGCTGCTAGGATTCGTAGTTCGAGCAGCTCAGTAGAGCTCGGTGCTATGCAAGTGCATCTAACTTCCTGACCTTGCCGTTTCCGCTTGGGTGGCGGATTGTTTCATGATCAGAGCCGGCCTTGTAGGCTTGAGAAACTATTTGCATTTTAGCCTCTTGGTGCTGGATCTTTTGGAGATCATCGGTTACAGTGCATCAAATACAAATCAACTGATACACGTCAGTCCATCACATGGAAACCGAGGGAAGAGGACAAGGTTACCGTAATCCAGCCCTAGACTCTGCACAGAGAGATCAAGAGCGGTTTCCACGTCGGCAGGGTCATGGCAGGTCGCTCCGTGTCACACAGCATTCCATGACTGAATCGCTCACAGTGTGCCAGGTCAGCTAACAGGACAACAAGCAGGCCAAGAAGCCTCAGGAGCCTACCAATATAGTAGGGCTCCCATGGGCGGCCGACTCCTACACGTCCAGGTGCCCGAAGCACTGCATCTTGACGGATGGTTGGTCAGGAAGGTCAGCGACACGGGATGGATCTGCATGAAGGAAGCAGTAGGACCTCTGAGTCAGAAGACCTGCATTCTTAGCAATCATGACCAAGCCCAAAGGAGGCCTCTGGTCGAGTGAAGGACCCAGGAGACAGTGTAAGCCATGGAGGGCTTCTACGGGTATAAGTAGGGCTTGATATTCAGTTCAGATTGTTGGAAGGCAAGGACCTTTGAGGCCATAACAGATTATTACATTGATTTGAATACAGGCCCTATTCAAAGCCCTTACCTTCAAGCCCTTGTCACACTCCGCTGTCGAAGATGGCATGTTAATCTAGTAGGACAACAAGTCATTCAGAGTAATGATCTCACAGTTTTGTGGTAACAAAGATGTCCCGACGGGGAATGCCACTTTCCTTGATTGCCTCTCCGACTTCCTTCTCATTTCCATAAGCAAATGCCGTGTCGATCTGTCTTTATCCCAGAGCCAGGGCCAGCTTCACTGCTTTCTTCACCTTTGAGTTGTCAAGGCTCCCTTGAAATGTCCCAAGGCCAACTGCGGGAACTCGGGCGCCATTGTGGAGCACGAAATGAGTTGGAAGCGACATCATAATTGGGAAAGATGTTGATTGTGTGTGGGAGGACAGGAAAGCAACAAGTAAGGGGATTTGGGCCCCGAGAACCGGAACAGGTTGGGTGAGTTCTTGGCATCAACTGGGAAGCTCCGAGCATGATGACCACTGCGGACAAAGAAGCACTGTGAAGAGTGCAAAGAGATGACAGGTCTCAAACTCATCGATTGACTGTTGGGAACTTGTTTGGGAAGAAAACTTGGATGGTTGCTTTTTCAATCTGTGGACACAAAGGTCAACTCCAAAGTTCAGACGGTCAAAATGAATGGTAAAATCCAGATCGATCCTGCAGTCTTGCGTGCTGCCTCCTCCTTCCATATTATTTTGCCAAAACTTCTCAACAAAATCTAAATTCTCGATGTCACTTTAGTCGGAAAATCCCCATGGGCAGACGCTTTCAAGATTCGAGCTCGCATGAAGGAAGGCACAGAGGAGTCCTTTTTCGTGAAAGTCTCGGTCGGCCATCACGGACGAGAATCATTACGAGGAGAATTTGAAGGCACATCAGCAATTTACGCCACTGTCCCAGACTTCTCGCCCATTCCAATTGCGTGGGGTCCCCTTCAGAATGCACTGGATGCGCACTTTTACTTGTGCAAATTTTATGAGTTTGCAAAAGGCGTGCCGAAACCGTCATCATTTTGCAAAACGCTGGCTCAACTGCACATGGCCAAGAATTCCCCTAACGGAAAATTTGGATTTCACTGCACGACATATAATGGTGATTTACCACAAGATAATACTTGGCACGAAAGTTGGAAGGTCTTTTTCGCCAACGGTCGTGAAGATCCGAGAGGAAAGAGCCGGTCCCGACCAAGTCCTTGACGAATTACTTCCTGATCTCTTTGATAAGGTTATACCCCGCTTACTCCGGCCTTGGAGACTGATGGTCGGAAAGTAAAGCCGTCATTAATTCATGGAGATCTTTGGTGCGGAAATGTGGGTGTGGTGAAGGAAACTGGTGAGGCTGTTGTCTACGATCCCGCGGCATTTTGGGGACATAATGAATGTGTGTAAATTTCCCTTCAATTCCTTGCAATTGTTGCTAACAATCAATTCCCTGCTGTTGAAAGATGAGCTCGGAAATTGGCGGCCGAAACGAAACGGATTCGGGCAGGAGCACTTTGATGAGTACCACCTTCATATTCCTCGCAGCGAGCCCGTTGAGGATTACGATGAACGAAACTCACTCTATGCTTTGTGAGATTGTTGTGAATTTTTCGTTCCCTTTTCTGCAGCTGATAATTGGTTTAGGCGTTTCAACCTCCATGCAGCTGCATTGTTCCCTGACAACGGGGCATTTCTCACCATGTTGGGATTCCTATAACCTCCTGACCTGAATATTTCCCTGATTTTGACACCATCAGGGTCATTGAAGAAATTAAACGTCTCATAACCAAGTTTTCCACTGGCCTCCAGGACAGCAAATTCCAATAAGAGAAAAATGAAAGGGTTAGGGTTCTATCCTGGTTGACAGGGATGTCAATTGGCGTTTGAGTTTTCGGTGGGGATTGATTGACTTTCCACGCTTTCATCAGTTCCAAACACCAAACAAACCATTTGGTGTTGAAGTCAATTTACACCCTCCAAATAAAATAAAAAGGCGGCGCTTTTCCCAGTGTCGCCATTTCTAGATTTTCCCTTCGAATATCGTTCCTGTTCCCATCCATCATGCCGGAGCAAAATTCACCTCTTCAAATGCACCAATTGGATCACGACGCCACGCTATCTGTGCCCCTCACCGGCGGTTAGGATGCGGGGGTCAAGATTCTCAAGAATCGGCATTTCTATTTGCTTGCGCTGGACGTCTAACCATGGCCACGTCAATGTTGTTAAGAAAAATCGAGTTCTAAAGAAATGGAATGGGTATGTTTAAGGCGGGACCATTACTCTGTGTCGCATTTACTAATAGCGTTGCTATTTACAGGAGCAAACTCCGCCGACATCGCGGCCGGGTTTCGGTTTCTTCCCGTCCTTTTCAAGATCCTCGAGCGCATTGTCTGACGACGCGAAAGGGCCCCTCGGCCTTACTACACTCCACGAGCCAGCGCCGCCAACAACCGCCGTCGCCGATATCATCTTCGTCCATGGTCTCGGCGGTGGCAGCCGGAAAACCTGGTCATTCTCACCCGATCCTCAACATTTCTGGCCTCAAGCATGGCTCTCTCGGGACGACGGGTTTTCCGATGTTCGGTTGCATACATTTGGCTATAAAGCAGATTGGGATGAGAGAAAGGAAAGCATACTGGATATTGATGGTTTCGGCAAGATTCTTCTCGCCGCCCTCCTCAACGATCCCTCAATTCGGCGTTCAGATACTCGCATCATACTCATTGGTCATAGCATGGGTGGCTGCGTCGCCAAAAAAGCCTTCATTCTTGCGAAACAAGACCCTGCAGCTTCAACTCTCTCCAGGCGCTTTCATTCCATGTTCTTCCTCGGCACACCCCATCGTGGCTCGGATATGGCTTCACTTCTGGCTGGTATCATGAGCGCAACGTTTGGAACGTGGGGCAAGAAGGCTTTCGTCGCAGATTTGGCGCCCCATTCTACTGCCTTGGAATCTATCAACGACTCGTTCCGTCATGTTGCTCCAGCTCTGCTGCTCTGGTCATTTCATGAAACACTCCCAGTTCGCCAAATTATTGGAAGCCGCTTGGTAGTGGATCAATATTCGGCAACTTTGCAGTACCCCAAGGAGCAGATTGTTCCCCTGAACGCCGACCATCGTCACGTCTGCAAGTTCAGTACGCCCTCTGATCCAAATTATCAGATTCTTCGAAATGCTCTCCTTACAGCTGTTGATCTGGTCAGGACCTCTATGGCTGTTACCATTTCATATGGGGACTCAGCGCCGCCAGAGAAAACAAGGCACTCCCTCCGTTCATTCCTCGGCATCAGGGCCTTGCCTGAAAGCGACCTCAATGGCCTTCACAATCTCAGGCAACCAGACACCTGCCGGTGGCTAGTCAACAAAGACTTCTTTACGTTGTGGAAGTCGGGTTCTGCCCCAAACAGCATTCTCTGGCTTACGGGGAGACCAGGTGCTGGCAAGTCGATATTGTCGGGCTTCGTCATTGAGCACTTGCAACGCGACGGTTTCTATTGCAGCTCCTTCATCTTCAAGAACACTGAATCAGGGGAGCCAGAGTTAATCGAAGCACTCAGGTCACTTGCCTTTCAAATGTCACTGCAGGATGTTTCGGTGCGTGATGCGCTCCTGAATATGATAGATAGCGATTTACTGTGCGACTTGTCGGACGAGACAATTTTCTGGAGTTACGTATTTGCAACCTCCATCTTTCAGCTGCCGTCCATATCGAACCACTTCTGGGTTCTCGACGGCATTGACGAGTGCATAGACTTCGAATCCCTCTTTTCGAACCGTTTCCTTGGCAGCATGCCCTCATCGCTCCGTTTGTTTGCTACCAGCCGGCCCCTGCAGAGAATTACGCGTGGTCTGGATAACCTTGGTTCCAAGGTTTTGGCCTATTCTCTATCCAACGCTGACACGGCAGAGGACATCCGCTTGTTCGTTTCCGCGCGCCTGGGAGAACTTGATCTACTGGAGACCGACTCAGCCCGCGACCGTATGTGCGTCAAAATTCTCGAAAAGGCGCGAGGATCATTCCTTTGGGTTCGTCTTGTTATTAGTGAGCTGGAGAGCTCATTCAGCGAGGAAGCTATGGAAGCAGCTCTCCAAGATATTCCCGGTGATTTATCGCGTCTTTACACTCGAATAACATCGAAAATATCGGCAGATACTCGCATCTTGAGGAATCAGCTGGCTTGGTCGATATTCAAGTGGGTTTCGCTCTCATCTCGACTCTTGTCAGTAGAAGAATTGCGCGAAGCGATCAGACTCGATATAGGACAAACCATGTCCAACCCGGCCAAGGGCATCCCAGAAGTGTGCGGCCACCTTGTATATGTTGATCTTGACAATAAGGTGCAGCTGATCCACGAGACTGCTCGAGAATTTTTGATCTCCGATCGGGGCCTATGGGGAGAGCAGAGCGTGATGGTAGACAAGGTTCGAGGCCACACGTCTATTGCTCGCATCTTGGTCGACCACATACACACCACCCTATCTCAGCGAAGACATAACCGGAAAGTCAAAAGTTCTGCCACTTTTGCGGCTAGCACGCATCCACCCGATGACCCGGTGGAGCCTCTCCTTGACTATGCATGTCATTTCTTCCCTAGGCATACGCTAAGAGCCACTGCAACAGATGAAGGCTTAATATCGGCTCTTTGTGAGTTCCTCAACGGCACAGCTGCCCCTCACTGGGTTGAATACATTGCAAGAGCTGGAAAGTCGTCAATACTAGCCCGATCTTCCAGGAATATACGATCCTATCTCAAGCGAAGAACAAAATATGCACCGCTAACGGACAAGGCGCTTCAACTGGCTGGCGATTGGGTCACAGATTTAGAGCGTGTTGCAGGAAAATTCCGCTCTCAATTGTCGGTTTGCCCTTCATCCATTCATCACTTGATCCCGCCTCTATGCCCTCGCAAGTCTGCTATATCACGGAGGTCCAAGGCTTCGGGCATCACCATTTATGGTTTAAATACTGCGCTGTGGGATGACTTTCTCACCAGGATACACTTCAAAAATGGGCAGACCACAACCGTCTGCCACGGGCTCCGCTATTTTGCTGTTGGTCTGTCAACTGGCCAGATTTTTATCTACGATTCCTCATCAGCCATGCAGCCCCTCCGAGACCTTAAGCACCCAGAACGCGTGAAACTTCTCCGGTTTGGACCTGATGACCTGTCGCTTGCATCCTGCGGAATGAGATATCTTACGGTTTGGGATCCAAAAATTGGAGCCATGGTACATTCGCTCTCATTGCGATCAACTGCTCTGGCGATCACATATCTGAGTCCCAACGAGATTTTTTGTGCGTGCAAATCTAGTACTTTGACAAGATGGTAAGGCTGCCCCCCATCCTCCCCCCAAGTCCATGACTCCATGTGCACATTTACGAAGAAGTTTTGACTGACTTGATCCGCAATAACCTCTAGGAACCTGGAATCAGGTGATGAGGAAACGTTGCCATGGGACAACTTTGACCGAGAGGATGGAACTCACATAGATCTCCCAAAGCAAGAGCCCAGCCATGCTGCTTTTTGGGCCTTCGGTGACGAGGTTCTGCTTGCCGTCGGCTATCGGTCGCATCCCGTCTTGATCTTGGATCCTCTCGAGCCCAGCCTTTGCGGCTTTTGTGAGCCCGGCTTTAAGAATAACGGCATCAACGACATGGCTTTCAACCCAAATCCATCCATTCCCTTTCTAGTTGTGTCGTACCAAGATGGTAGTCTCTGTGTTTTCGACTATGATACCTTTGAAATGCACACACACCAGCCTCGGGTGTTTGCTCAGAGCATCGCATGGTCACCTGATGGAAGGCTTCTAGCCACTGGTACTAGTAAAGGAGCTATCGAGGTCTTTAATTTCGATTCTACTCACCAAAACACGCTGTCACCGATTTATCGCACCAACCAGTGGTGGAATGAGGCGATTCGGGGAATAGCGTTCGGAATTGATGGACTCCGGTTTGTTGACGTATCTGGACAACAAGCACGAGTTTGGGAACCTGCTGCGCTTGTTAGAGAAGAAAACCCGGATGAGCCGGATAGCACCACTATCATTAGCTCACAGCCAGACACAGTACTCATCACGGCAAACTGGGAGAGAGAGTGCACCGATTCTCTTGATGACTCGGAGATAACCAGTCCATTGCTCACGTCTCAAGGTGGCGGTGCCATTCTGTGTGGAAACAGTATTGGCGAGATACTCGTGTTTTCTGCCACCGATGCGAGCAAAGTTGGGTCGCTCTACAGTCATGGTCGTGGAACATCAATAGTTGCGTTGGCGACAAGTCCTTGTGGCACCGTTGTAGTATCCGCCGATGACTCTGGGCGAGTGGTGGTCGCAAAGTTTGCAGAGCCTGTAAGTGTCTCGTCTGTTTCTGACACAAAACCTGATATTATAATCAATCGGCGTTTTGAGGGTGCTGTGCGTCGTTTGATGGTAAACAGGGCCGGAGACAGAATCCTTGTCAGCGGGCGTCACTCAGACCAAGTTTGGAATCTCGAAGACGATACCATCTTTGATGAAACCGGGTTGCTTGACACCGGCATTAGGGAGCCTACGGGAGCTGTGACGGCTTTCGAACATCCAGAATTTGCACTTGCCTCATTGCGCGCTTCCTTCCAGCATCCTGCAAACGACGAATGGTTTGTCGTTATCACCGGCGCTACTGCACGCGTGTACTCTTGGTCTCAATTCTCGGAAATCACAAATGGGGACGGAATACGATTAGACAGGCCCAGTTTCTCGGATTCAGGGGATTTTGGGCGGAACCCGACTTATCATGTTGGTCCAAACTACGTACTTGAGGTATTGCGCTCCTTCCCTGCTTCGTCTGTGAGGCTCTTCGTCTGGACTGCCGAATCCCTGGTTCCGTCCGTTTGGGAAAGAAGAAATATAGCTCACCCAGCCAAAGAATGCACCTTGGATGCTATTAGCCATAATGTTCAGGACATTTTGGGCATCGTTGCTCCGTCGACTATACTCTTTCTTGACGTCAATCTCTGGATATGCAGTATGCAGCTCGAGTCAGGCGCACCGGCAATAGACACTAAGAAGGCACCTCTTCCGCTACGTCCCAGACTGGCGGGCAATAGTCAGCCTGGCAGTTCTCAATCATTGCATGATTCCCGTCAGTCCAACCCGAAGCCTTGTACACCAGGAACGCCTATTCCTACGGCACCAAATTTAGTTGCACAGGCCAAACGACACTTTTTTGCCTTGAGTGAATGGCGAACGTCAGGAGGGGAGATGAGGCACGCACTTGTTCCGCCACCCATGAACAGAGCAGGCTCATCAAAACAACCCGCTGTCGTATTTGGTAAAGGATCTGGGATCGTGGTGATTGAAAACGGACTAAAATTCTCTGAAAGTTTGGCCGTCTCTGTGGAACCAGAAGGGACAACTTCGGGTGTTCAAGCTACGGGACAGGATGTGTGGAAGGTCGTCGGAGGGAGTATGCATAGACGGACCGTAAATCGGTAAGAAGTCATCGAGCCTTGAGCTCAATCTGTGCTTGTTTGAAGATGAAAGATTCATGGTAGGCTCACTGCCAAACCTCAAATTCTGCATGTAGGTAGCTAGAGACATTTAAATATATTTACGGATGAGGTCACACCGACGGACGGTTCCAGGCTTGGCGCTCCTGCCACACACACACATTCCACACTTGACAAATCAAGAGAAGCCCTTCCACCACGTGTGGGCAGAAACGAGCGTTGTTGCGGAATGCTACCCTTGATCATTGTAACAAGACTTCTGATGACATAAATGATGATTTTTTGAAAATGCACTAAGACGAGGCAAGGCACCTACAAATAGCACAGAGCAAAACCGAGACGCGGAGATGCATGGAAGGATGGCGGTATCGAAATTGGGATAGCAAGAAATGCATGGTGCCTGTATTGTAATGGCCTTAGCTTGAACGTGACGTGGTTTTTGAGGCTGAAATGCTTCTTTTCTTTTGATCATATGTGAAAGTTGACATAATTAGAAAGACAGTGACACGGTCTGAAAAGTAGTCACCTCCATCACCGGTCGCCGAAATAGGAAACCGAAGTGAGGCAGAGTCAACCTCGGCGAAGCGAGACCTTCTGCGCTAATGCAGTGTGACAGTGCCACAGAAGGTATTCATTCAGTGGGCAAGTTGACCTGCAGTGCTGTAGAGATAAAAGCGGCAGGCGTCTAATCTGGCAGGTGGGGTTCTAGAAATTCACAGTGCCTTGCAGGTTCAAACTGCAATGACTTTGACCTATAAATCAACATCTAAACCACGACCCCCAAAATTTGAAAAATCAGATGACCACAAGTCTCTGTTGAGGAAGGCACTCTGCCCACAGCTGACTGTAATTCTTTTTCTTTAACAAGCAACCGCGCCGACCGATCACTTTCCCTTGTAATCTTAACGCTGTTATCTTGATTTTTTTCATCCACACAAATTCCCCCAATTTCAAGCACCACATTCTCCTTGGCTCTTCCCCCTCCACACGTCAAAACAAGCTGCATCATCCCGCGCGCCCTCCATCCCGTTGAGTGGCAACCCGCGGCAAGCATGAATAGGCTATCAAGACGATTGTCCTTTTTCGGACGACGCGACTCCAGCCAAGCCAGCAGTTCACGTCAACCTGAACCTAGCATTCCACCCCCGATCGAGGAGCAGATTCAGGAGCAAGCACCTCCGCCATCCTATACCGTCGAGAATCAACGTGTAATCGACGAGATCGATTTGACTGCTGCATTCGAAAACCTCCGACTTGACAACGGACCGCACGATCCAAACAGCGAGCGATGTCTCGCCCATCTCAAATTGTTATTCACCATTCAAACCATGAAAGAGGAAGTCGGCTATACCGATGGACTCTTTGGTCTTTGGGACTCCCTCGCGGGCCCGATTGATGAACTTGTCCCGCCCGGCAGTCCCGATACCAAAAAAGAAAAGGGAGTTACGGTCGGAGATGAATTGCAAAAGATCCTTCGCGACAGAATATTCTCCAATCTGAGCCTTATGAGGGAGAAGCGTTGGGCTTTGTACGTCGCGAGAGCTGTTGATCGATACGAAACCTGGTGGAAGACACTTCCCGGTAAGCCTCTGACCGAGTTCGACATGGAGACTCCGGGTTCTACCACATATGCCGATTTTCCCAGCGACGTGCCGATGTTGCTGTTTGGCTGGAACGAGGAGAACTTGCCTCCGTTGGATGTGCTGATGGTTTGGCATACCCACATGCTCAATCCTCGCGCGTACCTCGAAGACTGCATGCTGGCTGGGTTGAGATCCCTCTGGTTGACCGGCATGCCCTGGAGCGCCGTCAACCAGGTAATTGACAATAATTTCGCCTACAAGGTTTCGGATCGCGCCAAAGCCGACTGGACTAAGAGTACCGGTCTGGCTTGGGACAATGCAGACGAACCCATGGTCAAGACAGTAAATTGTCCCCACTGCGAAGTCCCCAACGAAATCCCGTGGACAACGTGTGGGATTTCCAAGGACTACAGGGGAAGAATCGACGACGACGTGGCGACAAACCTGGTCGGGCACGGCTATGGGGACGGCGAACTCCACCACCCGTGCGTCGGCGCCGCGTGCGGGATCGTGATCCAGAGGCAACTCCTCTGCGTCGCCAAGTTTGTGAAGGACTTCAAGTCGCTCCTCGGTCCCGAGAGCCGTCCAATGCCAGGGACTATCTTGGACCCCGTTACTGGCAAACCCCAGCACAGGCCTTTGCGCTCCGACCCTCTGCCTCGTACCTTTCCGAACCAGATGCTCAAGAGCGGTGTCGACGAGATGAGAATCTGTTTCATGGATCTTCTCACCACTGGTCTTGATAGAATCCCCGACCTCAGCATGAAGCATGTTCGAACGAAGATTGAGATGGTCCTTAAGAGCGGCCGGAATATTCGAGAGATCACTGGGAGGAGGGCCACTTTGGATACCATTGCGAGGATTTCTATCCGCAAGATGATGTCGAGATACTGGGATAACCATAGTCTGTTCGCTCTGGACCTTGCAGGTGGTGTTATGCGTCAGGGAGTCTTTATTGAAAAGATGTACAAGCTTGACTGGCTGCACAGTCCCTCGGCGAGGGATACCATGAAGCGACTGTTGGTAAAGTACGAGCGGTTCATGTCGATCGTGGTCAAGGGGACTTGGGAAAAGAAGATTGCTGTTCCCACTCTGGATGTTGATTTGGCTTGGCATACGCATCAGCTCAGTCCGAGTGCTTATTATACTTGGACTGTGAGGAACGTGAACAAGTTTCTTGATCACGATGACAAGATTGACGAGGGAACGTTGAACAAGCAGTTTGAGTGGACGAGTAAGCAGTATCAGGAGAGGTATAATGAGGTTTATAGCGAGTGTACTTGTTGGTATTGTGAATGTATGTTGTTGCCTCTTTTTTACTCGAGATATTTTGCTGACTTTTGATTTAGCTATTCGGTCTACACATATTTCGTCTATTGGTTCTGCACTCCGCCTGTCGAACAACGAGAGCAGTAAGTCATTGGTTATTGGTTGTTGCTGTCATGATTGTGTGGTGGCTAACTTCTTCCAGTTGCAGAAACATTCCACACTTCCGGACGCGCGACGCAATGTTCCCCCACTAATTCTGCTCACATCTCTGCGCACAACGCGGTCACGGCTCATTCCAACTTGAATGGCGACAACACGAACACCACGGTGACACAACGAGTCAAGGCACAACTTGCTGCTTTGCAACAGAAGCGCCTCGAGAATGCATACGCCAAAGTTTGTGCTCGTTCTGCGAAGCAAGGAAGGAAGCCTCCCGAGAGAGAGACGTATTATGATCATTGGGGTTTCATGGTTCCATATCAGTATCCTTATATGTATGCTGTTTGGTGGTATCCGGGGATGTATTATGGTTATCCGCCTATGGCCATGACTGCTTGTGGTAATGGATGGGGAGATTGTGCTTCTGGTACTTGTGGTGGAGGTGTTGCATCTGGTGGTTGTGGTGGTCCTGGGGGTTGTGGTGGGGATGCTGCTGGAGGTCATGGGGTTGGTGGATGTAGTAGCGGGGGTGGAGGGGGAGATGGAGGTGGTGGTGGATGTGGTGGGGGCGGTGGAGGAGGAGGTTGTGGTGGATGTGGTGGTGGATAAGAGGTGTATGGATTTGTTTTGGTGATTTGGAAATTTTGAGCAAGGCAAGCTTGCGTCTATTTACTTACAATTTTGGTCGATATGACTTGTGTGTGTCATCACCGTCATGTAATATTATTTGCTCTGTTTATACTTTTTCATGTAGCTATATTAGCAAGATTTTCTTGACCTCTTGATGGGAGTAGTCAAAGAGGTGGTAGATAAGAAGAGTAAATCAATCATTTTGACCAAGAGTTAGCCACCAAGGGAAAATGTGTTTAGATACTACTTTTCTATTTATCAACCCAATCTCCACCCAAACCCAAAACCTCTTGTCCCCTCAAAAAAACCTCTGCATTTTCTTTCCCCATCCACTCTGGTAAAGTCCTATCAATCCCTTCCTCAGTATCAAACCCTCTACCACCACCAACAAAAACTGCTTTTCCATTGAGTGTCTCATCCGCCGCGCATTGTAGTATCATCTTGGCAACATCTTTAGGAGTATTCATTGGCATATTTTCTTTTTCCCAATTCTTTTTGACTCCTCCCAACATTTGTGTGTCGGTTGCCCATGGACATATCGCGTTGACTCTTATTCCGTTGAATTGTGAGGGAGTAAATCTTCGAAGGGAACGCATAAGTCCTATTACGCCGTGTTTGGCTGAGGAATAGGAGAAGAGGCCTGGGGCTTCTGTTATTCCCGCTATTGAGGATGTGAGGATTATGGATTTGTTGGAACCGGGTGTTGAGGAGAGATAGGCGAGAGCGATACGAGAGAAGAGAATTACAGAGGTTAAGTTGATGTCGATGTTTTGTTTTAAGGGGAGGGGTTCATCGCGGACTGTGGTGAGGTTTAAATGGGAAGGGGAGAAGTAGTTTCCGGGGGGCTCGGGGACGCCGACGAGTTGAATTGCGATGTCTATTTGGGGGTGATGGGAGAGGGCTAGGTCGAAGAGGGAGAGTTGTGAGGAATAGGAGGTTACGTCTAGGGGGAGGAAGTGGATGGTTCCGGAATCTGGAGAGGGGGAAGAGGTTAGGGAGGATTGAAGGGCGAGGGCTTTAGAGGTGTCGAGGTCGCCGAAGAAGATGTGGGCGCCGAGTTGGTGGAGGAGGGTTACGGTTGCTGCTCCTATGCCTTGGGCGCCGCCTGGGGGGAGTTAGTACAAAAACAGAAATTGGAGGACTGGGAACTTGGGAAAAGGGCAAAGGGAAAGAGGAGAGTACCTGTTAGGACGACTACTTTGCCCCGGAGGTTTTGGGTTGCGAGGGTGTCGGAAAAGATGATTTCGGACATGGCGGTCAGTAAGCTTGGAGAAAAAGTAGATTGATTGGAAAGATTGATGTTGGAAGAATCGTGACGGTCAGTGCACTTTCAGATCAAAACGAAAGGGGGACAAACGTCTTCTTTAGCATTGACATGGGGGTGGGAACCAGACCGCCCGCTTGACCTTCTCCGCAATCTATTTTCCTCCTCCCCCGCATTCATGCCGAGGCCGCAGAATCTGGGGTAAATCAGGGATCATCGACGTTATTTTAGTACATCATGTCAATCAACTAGTTTGTAGTCCGTCTCTTGCTTGGCAACTATCATGTGAACAACTTTACCGGGAACTTGGGACCTGTCAAATGAATCCAAGAAGACTACGGCATCTAAATCAATATCCTAGATTACCATTCTTGTGTCTTGGATATACCCAACCACCTGGTCCGCATGGATGTTTCTCGGATAGCAAGTGCCGATGGGTACTCCAACGAACAATGCGGAGATGCGGAGAAGGACGCTACTCTAGAGTTACCTTACCCAAACTGATGGAGTCTATGGTTTTGTGTAACTAAAAGTCCGAGCGTGTTCGCTTTTCAGATAAGGTATATAACGTCGGGGTCGTCCTGTTGATCATGGTGTTGCAGTCTCTCTTCAGTCCTCAGAGCAGACCAATCAGCCAATATGCCTCTCGGAATCATCCAAGACAACAAGGTCGAGCATCTCCCGGGTACTTCTCCCCTTGAGGAGCTCGAGAGAACCGATGTTGAGATCGTCGGTGTAAATGACCCGACGGCCCTCAAACGCGACAAATCAGGACAAATTATTCTTGTTCCTCAACCCTCAGACTCTCCGAATGATCCGTTGAATTGGCCACGATGGAAAAAGGAAATGTTTACTGTTGCATTTGCTTTTGGATGCGGTGCGGTTGGAGGTAAGAGTTCTCTTCTTTGATGACTTGGAAGACTTTGCTAATTCGTAAACAGCCGTCGGTCCCCTTCCTACTCCAGCTATTGCCCCCTTGGCTGAACAATGGGGAGTTCCTCTCCAAAGATTCACTCTTGGTTGCCAGGGCTCCTGCATTGCCGCCATTGCAGTTGGCTCATTGCTTTGCAACACACTCGCAGTCAAGTTTGGAAAGCGCCCAATCTACATCATCACTTCAATCGGATTGATGGTTTCTTGCTTCTGGATTGCCGAAGCCAAGTCGTTTGCCTCGTTGGCTGCTGCTCGTGCAGTCCAAGGATTTTGCATGGCACCAATGGAGGCTCTCATCCCTGCCAGTATCGGTGATATCTGGTTCCTCCACGAAAGAGGATTCCGCAACGCAGTGTTCAACTTGGGTGTTCTCGGTGGTATCAATCTTGCTAGTCCTATTGGTATGTCCTTCCCCCGAAACTGTCCCCAGGACTATTCTAACATCTTCCAGCCGGCGCCGTCATCGACTATGGCTCCTTCAAAACCGCCTTCAACGCCATGGGAGCCGCCTTTGCAGTCCAACTCATCCTTACAGTCCTCTTCATGCCCGAATCCGCCTTCCATCGCCCCGAAACCAACCTCGTCTCCTCTTCCTCCGCAGAAGAAAAATCCAACGTCGAACACAACGAAGTCGAAATCACCCGCAGCATCGAACAAGACCCTCCCAAATCTTTTCTCCGCGAACTTCTTCCCTACGACGGATACTGGGACAAGACCTCCTTCTGGCGCACCCTCATCCTCCCTTTTACCCTTCTTTCCTCTCCAATGGTTTCCTGGGCTACCCTCCTGTTCACAACCTGCATTTCCTGGCTCGTTCTTATCTCCATTACTCTCTCGCAAATCTTTTCCGCGCCTCCGTATAACTTCTCCGTCGCCTCAGTCGGAGCATCCAACCTTTCTTCTTTCGTCGCTACATTGATCGGTACAGTCGTTGCCGGTCCTCTAATCGACGGCGTCGCTCGATACATGTCCAAGAAAAACAACGGAATCTTTGAAGCGGAATTTCGTCTTCCAGTCATGATCACTTATCTCATCACTGCGGCAGGGTTCTTCGCCTGGGGAGAATCTCTCTATAATGAAGATCCCTGGCCGGTACCTATCATCGTTTGCATGGGATTGATTAACCTTGGCGTGCAACTGGGTACTTCCAGTGTCGTGACATACGTAACTGATTGTCATAGGGAGGAATCAGCTGAGGCGTTTGCTGTGATGAATTTTGTGAAAAACATGTTTGCGTTTGGTTTAACTTTTTATTGTAATGATTGGATTGCGGTGCAGGGAGTTAGGAATTGCTTTTTTGTTATTGGGGGGATTACGGTGGGAGTTACGTTGTTGACGATTCCTATGTATGTTTATGGAAAGAAGGCTAGGTCTTGGACTTGGCGGATGAAGAATAAGAAGGAGTAGAAGAGTTGAAAGGGTGGAGATGGTGGTGGAAGGGTGGAGTTGTTCAGGGGTGTTTGTTTACTTTCGAATAATGTTGAATGATGGGATGTGGTAGTGCTTATGGTTTAAACAGAGATAATTTAATTCATGATTGTTAAACGCTCTTGGCTTGTTGCCTTGGATCTGCTTGACCATATTCTCGGATCCGGGACTTGACATGTTGGCAAAAGGCACAGACAGTCTTCCTCCCCCCTTTCCAGACTGTCGGGTCCAAGCCGGAGCTTTTACGGGACAATTACACCTTCCCAGCTTGGCATCAAGCCACTGTCAGCCCCAAGCGTGTGATGAAATAACGCTGTCATGTAAGCCAGCAAAAGTGCACTTTACATTTCTCACCGCCGACCCTCACCAGTATACCATCCCGCATTCAGCACCTCCGAAACTCCCCCGTTTGATATTGTCTTTTCAGCAGACTTGATCGTCATCTCAAACCTTCCTACACTAGACGAATATGGCAAATCGGTAGACCTCTTTTCCCTTTGCATTAATTTCCCTGCTTGGAAGGATTCATGGCTTGGGCCAAAGGTGACATTTTCAGACTTCAACTTTCCTCACCGCCGACTCGACTGCTTGGGATACCGAGATGCCTTCGGGACTGGCGGATGTGTGATGAAATGTGATATCAGTGAAAAAGAAAGCACAGGACACGGTCTTCCGGACGCGCTACTCATGCGTTACCATCCTGTTGGGTCCCGAAAGGCAACGGGGGTGCATTTCCGGTACTCGCTAACGAGATGAAGAACCTCTGTGCCGCTGTTTCAGTGATGATGATTGGCCTGCCATATCTTGGCCGTGTGGGTGATCCCGTGGACCCCCCTGGCGTCGAGCAGGGATGTTTTGGTCGCCTTGACGGAATTGCGAACCATTCACGTCTGGGTCGCACACGGAAAAGTCTTGGGTGGTCCCGGGGGTGTGGTTCCCTTTTATCCGCAGGTGCAAGACCCAGTCTGTCGGGTCTTCTTCCTCATTGGCCTGTGCCGTCTTGGGACACTCTGGTGAGAGCCATGTGAGTGATCGAACCAATGTGCCGGGTCCAAGTGACGAATGAGCTGTGTTTCTGCCGTACGATCCAAACTGTCGGGTTCGAAAAAGAAGAACAGGGCTCCCCAGACGTTTCGTTTCGCATGCGCCGCACACCAAGTATTAATACCCATTGTCCCCTCTTGAGTTTCCTTCCCTTCTTCACTCGCACTGTCACCCTCTTTTGTATCTTAACCCTCATTCTTCCCATAATCTGACATCAATGGCTGCCTTTGACCCTATTGAGTTTTATGGCATCTCACCCAACCGTGATGTCCCCCTCCTCCGCGAGACGCGTGAGAGATCATCATCTTCAAGCTCAACCTGCTCATCCATCTCCCTCGAGGCGGGTCCAATCAGCCATGACACGTTTGTCTTCCTCGTTCCATCATCCACGGTCACATAGCTTACATTTAACTCCAGATTACTCTCACCTCATCCAACTCAACCCGACCCTCTTCCAACCTCAACTCCTACCCCCATTACCCTCGAACCGGAAGACATGGTTTGGAACATAGAGAAGTCAGCCTACATCTCAACCGTGATACCTACAACCACCGGCCCGCCACCTCTTGAACGTTTTGTCGAGTCACACGAGCGACATGAACAATTAGCCTTGGCTCTCCTGTCTGTCAGGAGGAAAGGGTCTCATCAGCGTCATCCGTCACATCAGTACACGCGGCCCATAATGACGGATAACATTAGCATAAATCGCTACCTGACCGACAATTCAGATCAAGAACACGAACGACTGGCTTATATGCTTGAACGGCGCCCTGCTCCGCAACCTGAACATGGAAGCACGCAGTCAACTGGGGAATCACCGGGTAGCTCGATCTCGCTGAGGGAAGAGACCACATCGCGTCTTGAGGCCGGTTCAGAGGATGATGGTGATGATATTGGCCGCATTGACGAAGAGATGGTGCAAAGAGTCTTGTAAGTTTTATGATACCGCCTACTGCCTGGACACAATTGCTGATCGTCGACGATAAAAATAGGAGAGAGATTAAAAGTATTAGGAGGGGCGAAGGGCGGCTGAGGGTCCGTAGGGCTGTTATTGCTAGGAAGAAGAGTAGTAAGTAGGTTGTGGTAGTTATGGGACGGATTACAGCATGACGGTTGGGTTTAGGGATTTGTTTTTGTTTTCAGCGTTATTAAGTAAAGGCAGCAAGGCGTCAGGGGTTTTGGGTCTTGTGGATGATTGAGAGATGCCTGGGGATATGGTGTTTCCGAAGGATTGAGACTTACTTTAGAACTGTTTTAATATTATAACACTGCGATGGAGAGGAGACATGATGGTATTGATACGCCGACAGTTCAGTGGAGTGATCAAGCTGTTAGTAGTTCCTACCTCCTCGTATAAGTTGCTGGGTCACCACTTTCGGCCCTATTTCGATTGCCCATCTATGCTTACGCACGCTTTCTCATCCTGCACCTTGAAGGGATTCAAAAAACAGGTTTGTCTTGACCCCTACAAAAAAGCGGAAGGATCAAAGTCTCAGGAGAGACGGATGAACCTATGCATAAAGATTCGGACACAGCACGTGACACGTTTAGCTACAAAATTGTGCATCCCAGTTCATGACTCCTGATTCATCGGTGTGCAGTGGTCGTGTATTGGCTGAGATGTTACGAGACACGGTAATGCGGTCCGTATTACCTTGTGAGCGGCGAGGGTGACAAGGACGTGTCAACAAATACACTTATCCTGCTGGGTTCTCATTCCGTTTCTCCGTAGATGACAATCCTCTCAACGGTCAAAGACGGCTTTATAGAGCGCCTGGAAAATTTCCCACGTTCCTGAGGCGCTGTGCTCCACTGTTTTGAGGTGACTGAAGACAAATCAACCAGACGTGATCACTATACACTCCAAGCCCCTTCTAGAACGTTCGCTATAGCCCTCTTGAGGATTTCTCGGATCTTATCCGAGGTTTTTACTTCTCAAGTGTTGGCAATACTACTCTACTATTACAAAAGAACCCACAAATGACCAGAAACAACTGAAATAGGGCATTACTCAACAAGGTAGGACAGTATTCTCGGCCGAATTTGTATGCCAAGTTTGTAACTCATCCGAGTAGCCCGGTTTTCTTCATCACACCGACCTCTAGCGTGTGTTTTATGTGTCAAAACCTTGGTAGCGAGCCAACGGCGTGAGGCTCAACTGATCATCCAAGCTGGCTGATGTCAGCATACGCCCTTGTCGGTATATCCAGGATTATCCGACGTACGTTCGAATAACAATGACGTGATGAAACATTAATCAGTTTGTATTATTTTGACCCGAGCTCGTGGTAATGCGACGTTGGCACGCGAGAAAAATGTTGCAACGCAGCATTGATCAAATTAAACGGTTTGCATCCTCATGCCTCCTAATGCAAGAACAAAAGTACCGGCATACGCAACACAGTTCGGTGCATAAACTTGGGAACATTTGATTGCTCCTTCTTGTCTCAAAAATTCTATATCATATGTTGCGGAATCTATATGGTAAGGATAAATACTGGTGTGTGGTCTAGAAGATGCGAGCTAGGGTTCGTGTTTTGTTACACAAACTGTCTGTTATAACCACGACTAGCTAGGTACCTTCACCGAGGAATCATGAGAAGGGCTCAAATCAGGGAGAAACAAGAAAACGACAACTAAAACACCAAACAGCTCTCAATAAAAACCACCGGATCCGATTCGTAAGCCCGAGCTGCCAATGTTGACAGAAAACCATGTGATGAAGTCGTTACCTGCCTTGTCGTTGATGTTATATCAGACTTCACTGTGGCTGTGTCTCTTAAAGCTAACTCAGGATTTGAACTTCATGAGGTGGAGATGAAAGGACGATTAATGGTTCTCACCGACATAACGTGCGGATAGAATTTTGATTCCATCACGTAACAGGGTGTGGGGGTTACTATGAGATGTCGTTCAAAATACCAACACAATACGCATTATTCCCAGGAACCAGGTCACTGGGTTTCACAAACAACCGTCGGATTCATCATCGTCACACTGATGTGACCCTGGACAGCCTTGTGGATATTGTTCAACAGCCGCGTTTGACCGAGAACTGCGCCTGGATCATGGGCATCATGAGTTCAGAGAATGGGAGTATTGAAGGAATATGACCTCTTTGAACTCCGTTGAGCCGAAAGAACTAGCTCTCATCAAGTATAAAAAGGAGAGAAGATTCCCTCCATCGACAACAAACTTTCTCCATCATCACATCACAACATCAAATCTTCATCACCCAGTTCAACATCTACTACAGTAACTACTCAACAACTTTTCAAATTCATTCAAAATGAAGTTCACCATTGCCACCGCTCTCCTCTCGGGCACGGCCCTCGCCAACCCCCTTTCCACCCGCCAGGCCACCATGTCCACCTTCACCCGCGAGGTCACCAACGTCCGCGGTGAAGGCTGCCCGAACCCCGCCTCCCTCATCGTTGACTTTCCCTCTGATAAATCCGTCGTCGTCACCCTTCGCAACCAAATTGCCTCCATCGGCCGTGGCGTCTCCGAGGAGGACCGCGAGAGGGACTGCACCTTTACTCTCCGCGTCCGCACCCCCGCTGGAGCCCACACCGTTAACGCCGTCTCCCAGATTATTGGAGGTTTCACTCAGGCCACCAACACGGGCGCTGAGGGATACATCTGGAGAAACCACGTCTACGATGGCGCCAGCTTGACCCGCGAGACCAAGTACACCAGCTTCGGCGGCACTCAGGGTATCATTGAGACCGACAACGTTCGTGTCAGCACCAACCTCAACACTGAGCAAGTCATCGATTATACCTTTTCCAGCCGTGTTCGTCTTCAGAGAACTTTTGATCAAAATGCCGAGGCCAATATTACTCAGTCTGTTTATACTCTTAGCCTTGCCGACCAATCTTGAGGGGCGAACAGTCACTGTGGAGGGTAGAGGTTTTGAGGGGGAAGATTTTCTTTTGTCTTTTGTTTTGGGATCTCTTTATTTGTTTTTGGACTTTAGACTATCACACTCGTTTCAATTTTAGATACATATAGCAATATCAGTGACAAGGGTATTTATAATGGGCTTGGAATAGGCTTGTATTCAAATCAATATAATAAACTGTAATGGCCTCAAGGTCCTTGTCCTTCCAACATTCTAACTAAGAAAACCAAGGCCCTATTTATACTCGTACGGGTCCCTCCTGGGCCCTCGTACTTCTGTGGCCATTCCTTCTCTCCGTCGGAGGCCTTCCTCGGCCCCGACGATTACAAAGAGAACAGTCATCATGACTCAGTGGCTCTTGCAGCCATCCCGCAGATCTGTCCCGTGTCGGCGACCTTCTTGACCAACCATCCTTCAGTATACTGGTCATCGGGCACCTCCTCTTGCATAGCTTAACCCTCCTTCGGCTGCCCTACCATACTGGTAGGCTGTGGAGGGTCCTTGGCATGGTGGTTGTTGTGTCGGGTGGCCGAATACACTGTGTTGGATGCCGTCAGCGGGAACCGTGTGACAATATCAATAAAACACCTTGCAAGGAACAGTCTTTTCTCACTGGCATGTCAACTACTGTTTGCATTGCCATATCCTTCACTCTAAAAATGACACATGACTCAACTCATAGGTAAAAATGTTTCCATAACTCAAACCCCAACCAACTCAATATACGCCTCCACCGCCTCCCCCAAATCAACCTTCCCCCCAGTCTTCCACCCCAAATACTTTCTCGCCCTCGAAGCTCTAATCCTCATTGCAGTTCCAAACCCCTCAGCAATATGTCTACTCCACAAATCCGCCCCCTCAACCCCCCCCATCCTCGTCATGATCCTCTGCACTGCATCCTCCAATTCTAATTCCTTCACACCATCCTCTTTAATCCATCCTTTTGACCCCTCATTCATTTTCATTGCTGGAATCATTTCCTTTTGCATAAACCCTCTAAAAGAAATTTCCATTCCCGATTCGCCAAAATAATAAGCCTGTTCACCCCACACCTCTCTTCTCAGTTGAGTATCATCTCCAATAACCTCCAAGGCATCCTCAACTAATAATACGTATAAGTTTGCGAGCTCGAAAGTATCAACAAACGAAACAAGATTCTCTCCAGGACCAACTGACCATGCAGCCCCAACAGATCTGGTGACATGATGCAAATCAGGAAACGTAATAGGGGTTCTATGGGATTTAGAAGGGGATTTTCCAATGACGAAACAAGGCGAGACAATAGCTGTGTGGAGGCTGGGAGAATTAGCGGATTGGACTTGAATATCGGTTGCGGCGTGGGTTGTATTTATTGGAAAGTTGGGGAGGTCGATGAGATCGTCCCAGATTTTATCGCCGGGAGTAGAAGGGTCGGGGGAAGACCAAATGCGGGCGGCGCCGGAGGTGGCGATGTAGAATTTGTGAGGGTGGGGGGTGGTGGAGAGGGAGGAGAGGAGGGTGGAGATTCCGGAGGTGTTGGGGACGTCGGGGGCGCAGTTGATTATGATTTGAGTTTTGGAGGCTTGGTCGATGAGGGAGGATGTGTCGTTTAGGGAGATGAGTAGAGGGTCTGCGCGGCCGTTGTATCTGTCGTTGAGGTGGCGGAGGTCATCGTTTGAACGGACGAGAGCGGTGATGCGGATGGGGAGGTTGGCGGAGGAGAGGGCTTCGAGGACGGCGGCGCCGATGTGGCCTCCTGCTCCGACGCTGATTCAAGTTGTTAGATAATTACAGTGAGGGTTGAGTCAGGGGGACAAATAGCTTACAGCAAGATCTGGACAGGCTTGGTGGGTGCCATGGCAAACAACAGTCTGTGAGTCGGAGATGAACAATATTCCAAACAGAAAAGGCAAAGACGAGGCTTATATACCCCTCAGATATCCACTAGAATGCTTTCTTATTCTTATTTGCATCATCGATTCTAAACCTTTTCTGGCTCGCGACGTTAAATGGTGAAGTCCAAGAGTGACATCGCTCATCACCATGTCCCAACATGCAGGAGAGCGTCGTATCTGGGTAAGCATCCCTAGAGTTTCTATCCAATCAGAATAACAGATAACCAATTGTCCCTGTGATGATGACAAGATTTATGCAAGCCATTCGGTAGTGAGGATTTGATAGTTCATGACCCTAATCCAATAGTTCTTGGGGGCTTATCGGATAACCGGCAGGATTGCAAAGCCATGCATACACGTATACTAGAACAGCTCGCTTGAGCAACTGGCTGACATGCAATCGCAGAGTTCTAATGCAAGATAGACGATCAGTGCATGATTTGGGTGACACAAGGGGTCTTGGCGTGGGTGATATCGTTGCTGTCACCAAATTGGGAGGTCTGACACTCTTCAGCCATTCGGGGGTAAGAGATGAATAAGGAAACCATTCCTGAGGATAAAGAGGGTGTGGAAAGCAGTGCACGTGGTGGGAAAGGTGAGAAGGAGGTCAAAGAGGGCTAGGGTTCCCCTTTTCTTGGCAACAGGGGAAAAACAAAGACCATTGACATCTCGAATTTCAGGGGTTGGACACAAAATTGATGGATCAGCCTTTGTTTGCGCCCGTCATCTTTTCTGCCTTTCACGGAATGGAAATGAAAATCGCTAGGAATGAACAAGGTGGAAACCGGGCACAGCCTGGATTTTGGAATGGATCCCCGCAAATCATACGAGGCGCAGCAGGTGTTACCGTTGGTGAGTGGCGCCTGGTTGGTTATCATTATGGAGTGACGTAGGTTGCATGAATTTTTTCATCCACAAGGCATATTTCTCTTAAAAGATATTAACTTGGCTCTAAAGTCATCGACCCCAACTGTTTTTACCATCTTTCCTCACCTCTTCTTTTTTTCAGATTTTGATACCTAAAAATTCCCCTAAAATGACTTCCGTACAAGATAAAATTCGACAAGCCTCGGCAAAGAACAAGGAGCTCCTCCACGTCCTCACCGAAACAGATCATGCCAAGCCCGCACTCCATCAACAACGTCGTCTCGTTGCTGACCTCGAACAAGAAGTTGCCGAATCAGACAAGCGTGTTGCAGCGGTAGATCGAAAACGCAAAAAGGAGTTCAAAGACCACGAAAAGTATCGCGATTCCGTCCTTCGTCGCTTCGCATACAAAGCAACAGGCCAAAAAGAGAAATTTGCCGCCAAGGCAGCAAAGGAAGAGACGGAATACTTTTCTGCTCTCCAGGAGGAACATCGCGAAACACAACTCAACAGCGACATCAAAGCTCAGTTGGAAGCGGCGCGCAATGTGGCAAAGGATCTCGAGGCTCAGGTCCGTCGACACAATGACATGCAGCAAGAGCTCGATAACCTCTACAATTCAATCTTTGCTGGATCCACTCCCGGCTTCCCTGCCGAAGACGAAAAGGAGCGCATCTCCAACGAAACACTACAGGCATATCACAATACCAGGGAAACTCTCGAGGCAGAGACTCAAGCCTTGAAATTGCTTCAGGAAGCTCAACAGCGCATGCGCATGTCGTTGTATTCAATGGACGAGGCACTCAGTCATTCAAGACGAGACATGTGGGGCGGCGGCACATTCACAGACATGATGGAGCGCAACGCTTTGAGCAGAGCAGAAAGGGAAGCAATGTCGGCGCAAATGCTGGTGATGCAAGCCAAGAGAATGAGTCCGCACGTCGGGGACTTGCCGGATGTTAGGATCAACCAGGGCAACCTGATGATGGACGTGTTTTTTGACAACATATTTACGGATATGGCGTTTCACGAGGAGATCAAACGGTCCAAAGACACGGTAGTGAGGGCGGCCATGGTCATGGATAGCTTGCTTGGTGATGCTCAGAGGAGAGAGCAAGAGGTGGAGGGAAAGTTGCGAAGGAAAGAGCAGGAGATGCAGGATGCTAGGGTGGCGTTACAGAGAGAAAGGGAGTTGGCGTTTGAGGCTGTGGCGGCGGGGAGAACTTAGTGGACTATTTCTTGATCAATGGCTGAAAGCTTTTCATTCTTCTCTACCCTGTAGATTACGCTCAATTCATGTTCCGATTACATTGTATTTTATTTATTGCTTAGCTAGTCAATTTACCTCTGACTCTGATCAATGCCAACCTTTCAAGGCGTTAGTATTGTTTGTTAAATGCTCCACCGACAACATTAATTGCTAGAGGAGAGTCGCTGCAGTTTCAATCCGATCTCTAACGCCTTTTTGGTCCAATAAATTTTCAATTAACTCTCCATCCAATTTATTTCTTCCCACCTTTTCCCACGAACAACGCTCATCCGTCCCCAAAGCGTCACCTGTCGACAGGAAGCGTCGGTAACTGGTCTGGAGCACATTTTCCTTCATTCCATATCTCCAGTATTTGCGAGGTACATACCTTAAAAAAATAATCACTTTTCACTTTAGGCTAACATTAGCGTCGACTTCAAGTCGCATAGATCGTCGGACGAAATACTTCATTCTTTTCGCAATCGCCCGAGCTGTCAAATATTTCGATCGTTCAATATGGTTTCCCACGCGACAGTGAGCAAAGGGTCACGTCCTTGCATTGTCTCGTCGAATTCGCGGATGATCAAGGCGCCTGGCCCTCGAGTTGTGACGCCAGAGCGACAGCCTTTCACAGAGTCAAGCCATAAACAAGTCGCGCAATCCGCCCCCATCGGCAAGCGCGACATCAGTCCTGCCATCGTGGTGGGCGGGTCACCTCCTCAGGCGAAGCACACATACAGCGACTGGCGCCTCATTGAGGGAAAGAAGTAGGAAATCCGCACCCTCATAAACGCCCCTGCAGTCAACGGATCATCCCAGTACGCCATACTTGAGAATGGTTGTGTGGGATGGTGGTGGAAGACCATCGCACTATTTCGGGTTTTGGATCAACAAGAGTTTACCCAGTTCGCCGAGTTCACGGGCAGGAGCGGCCATCACCACCACAACAAATATCACACGACAAGAGACTCTGGCCATACACACCACCTCTCCAGATGCCGCAGAGAATTCATCTCGCCCAGCAAGACCACGATTTCGACCCAATTGGGAACACCCAAATGAACTCGCAGTACAACTACGGTGTCGTTTCCTATCCGATTACCACCACCCATCCACACACTCTACCACCTCAATACTGGATGGAACAGAACCCGGATCACAAAACTACCGAACGCACCATGAGCGAGCAACCGTCTCCTGATTAAGAGAAAAGGCTCATGACAAAGGACCACGCAAGCGCATCAATCGAAAGGAAAAGAAAGGCGCGGCTGTCGCACGGAGCAAGGCTCATAGGGTTAGAGAATGTTGAAAGAATAGATTTTTATGAAATATGCTGGATAACAGAAGAAAAGCCTGAGAGTTTTGATGGCTCTATGGCCATTAAGTTAACCATGTTATTCCAGTCATTATTTGCATTGTACGTATATATATTGCTCAGATGGAGTCGGAACGGCAAAGCCAGTTGCGTTAACCAGATATCCATCCCTTTTCTGGCAGAAATATTACACCCCTTTTTTAAGAACGAAAACACACGTCTTCTTGAAACAAGACCGAAATCTTTATGAAATAAATCATACACTTTTCCCCCCCATAACCCCACATACCACCTTTTTATTTAAGATATAAACAGCTCCTGATAAAGTTAAGTTATTAATTAATATATCTGGTTAAATCCATTTAATAAAAAGGGTTTTAAGGCCCTTCCGGTCTATAATTCCTTTTCCGTTAATAAGTTGTTACGCCCAGGCGTAATACTCCCGCACAGGGACCGCAGGGCGGCTCCTCAGACAACCGATGGTATTGAGGACAGACGTTGCCTAGTGCCAGGACATCAAGGACAGATGTTGCCTAGTGCCAGGACATCAAGGACAGACGTTGCCTAGTGCCAGGACATCAAGGACAGATGTTGCCTAGTGCCAAGAGAATGAGGACGTCGAGCAAGTTACAAAGATGCTTCAAAAATGTATGTAGATAGCTCCTTATAAGTAGGGGGAGTGCCGGGCACTCCCCGTCCCGAGGAATCTGATTCCTCACGCAAGCAATATAAAGTTCATTTGTCTACAATCTACTCTCAGTAGCTCTTTGTTAGAACGACCTGTTGTTGACAGTGAACCCCTTGTCTGAGACGCGTGCCACAACCTTCGATTATCCTGTCAAGCTACCCTTTGGCGTACTGCCTTGCAGTCTGTACCCGAACTCGGTGCAGGTTGTAACAATCAGATTCCTCGACACGGGGAGTGCCCAGCATTCCCCCCTATTTATGTCGAGCTATCTACATATGTTTTCTAAGTATCTTTGTACCTTGCTCAGTGTGCTCAGTGGTCTTGGCGGTTGAGCAGACTGAGCAACTCTTGTGATCCCATGTGCTCACTGTGCTCAGTGGTCTTGGCCACTGATCAGACTGAGCACTTCCTGATTGGTCGGACGGGGACTTGCGGGTCTTCTCATCCCTGGCCCAATGATTGGATGAGGTGTCTCGGCACCTCGGGAACCACCCAGTGGTCCCTGCACGGAAGTATTACGCTTGGGACGTAACATAAACCCTATCCATAAATTTGCTCCGCCGATTTTGCTAGGTATTTATCGCCTAAGTATATTCTGTTAGTATTCCTACAACTTAAAAACCTACAAGCCATCTCTTTCCTCTTCATTCCCCTTCCTTCCTCGACAAAACATTCCCCTCACCCTCAATAACCTGTTCCTCCACATCCCCAACCTTCTTTCCCCGCTTCCACGACTTCAAACTCTCCTTCCCCTTCCACTTTTTAATCGATTCCATCGTCGGGATTCTCTTCCGCAACTTGACCACCTCAGTAGTAGCTGCAGGTGCTTTTTTCTCATCCCTAGCTGAATCTTTTAATTGCCGAACATTCAACACCTTTGGCTCAGGTTCCATCTCCACAAGCTCCTTTTGCCGGCGCTTCTTTCTCCCGCTGCGTAACAGTAAGAACCCTGCGAGGATTACGGACAGGCTGGTTAGTTCGCCCGTTACTGTGTTGATAAAGCATAAAAGGTCAGTAATCGGAAGTTGGCATTGGGGGATTTGGAGAAGAAACCTACTAAGCCGTTTGGCTATCCAGGACGCGATATACCGCGGCTCGCCGTCGTCGTTGTGCGGAAATTGGTCGACTGCAAGGGCAAAGATGGATGTCATAAATGACAAGGGCGTCTGGAAGTCGGTTAGTCCTTGTTCAGTACATCGCGGAGCTTTGCGCAGAAAAGATAACTCACAAAGACGACTGTGACCACCGTGAACAGCATAATGTAGTTATTAAGCCTATGCGCCCTCTCAGCCTCGACGGTAGCAACCCGTGACTCGTGCAACGCGCTCTGCGCCTGTTTTATTTGCACCAGTTTGTCAAGCTTGGAAAACGCGTTAGTGGCGTGCAATGGAGGCGCATTTCATGAGAACCTACGTTTTCAATGACCTTCTTTGCCTTGTTTTCGAGCCTTTCCGTGTGCTCAATAAATCTCTCAACATCCTGAAGCGCATTCCAGCCGTTGAGCTGCGCACCAGAATTCGTTTCTTGTCTCCTCTTGTAAGGCTGCTGGAGATACTGTGTTACCAAATCTTTCTGCGTCGTACATACCCGGTTAAGGATGAAGAGCTCGTCCACAACGTCCCTCAGTTCATAAGTCAACCCTACTTCTTCTGTTATGGATAGGTGGGTCTCTCCGCTGCTTCGTTCTTCTCTTCGACTTGATTTTAAAAAGTTTCGAAAATCTTTGAATAAGGTGACTTCTTGGAACGACTACGATCGGTAGAAGGCGGTATTAGAGACTGCTGGGATCCAACGCGAGGGCCTGGGCCGGGAAGATGCTCACCAAAAGACCAACCCAACTTTCGAACGTGTCAAGAATATCAAACCCCAACCTCACATTCGATGAAATATGGGGGAATGTCACACAAGCGCTCACAAGGTACTCGATTAGCATATCCGAGGTTTTCCACACGTGGTTGGGTATATCTTGTCGTATGGCCTCATAAAGTGTGTGTTCCGGACCATCGTGCCATCTGTCTGGGAATGCAGTGATAATTGTCCCTTTGAATACATCAGTATGACGTAAGGTGGCAGGTCCACGCCCGCGACACACTTACCGTCCCCAAGTTTCCATAACCACAGCTGGTTGACCATCAGGAGCTTGGGAGGCTCCAAGTCCCCATCCAAGGAATCATGTTTGTCGTTGTCGTCTGAGGAATGCCGGCTAAACCACTTGTATACCACCTGGTCCTTGTTACGGTCACTTAAACTCTTGCCCTCCAAACTGTCATAGTATGACTCGTCCAGAGTTTGGGGGTGTTGAACGCCGTATTCGCCGTTGAATTTCGAGTACTGTGAGCCCAGGTTGACCAAGTTCTTGTGCTTGTTGGTAGCATCAGTTGTTTCGGATTCACGGTCAAGGAACTGATCCGATTCGAAGTCCAGATATGGGATCTGATGCCAGTTGGGCCCATCAGCTCACGAATACCTTGTCACGATGTCTCGTGGGATAATCGGGGACTTACGGCCATAGATACCCACTTGGGCTCCTTCGATGTGTTGGGAGATGCACTCTCCATCTGTATTTGAGGTTGAAGTGTCAGGAATTGCTCGTTGGTCCGACTTGGTCGTCTGGGTTTTCACTGGGAGTGAGGCTACCCACATGTGGTTTGAGCTGACGAGATGCTCCTTGACTAGACACACACTTCGCTTCGAAAAACTCAATCATGTTCCAATATTCCTCCCGTCTATCTTTTCGATTGGAAGAATGAAACATGCTTGCCAGAAGATCCTGCGGTGTGTTAGGCTGCGCACCAGACTTGCAACTGTTAGTTCTGGGATTGGTATATCCACCATACCTTGATCCATGTCATCTGTTTTACCATTGGCTGTTAGCAGTCTAGTCAGAGGTGGATATTTATCCGGTCGTCTGCTCACATTATTGCTGGGGATGTGGATCCATTTCCAGATATCGTCCGGGGAAACATCTGGGGCGGTTGAGTCCGTTCCCTCTTGAGACCTGATATACGCTTCCTCCAACCGGTCTTCCAGGGTGAGCGAAGTGTTGTGACGATACACAAAATCGAATATCGTTTCGGTCTCAGTTCTCACATTCCCCGAACCGCTGAGTGAACGACGGCCAAACGTGACCTTTAGAGAAAATTCGTCACACATCTTGGACGGAGCTTCTATCGGCTCTTTCCAAGGATCGCGCCTTTCTTTCTTGACTTTCCTAACGTTAACAGGGTTCAAGAGGGTCTTGACATCACTTCTTTTATCCGATATCAGTTCTATTGGCTTCTTCCCCTTGTCGTTTATCAACCCTTCGTCAGCGCCCCAGGTGAGCAGCAAGTTGACAAGCCGCACAAACTCCCCCTCTGCTGCTTCGTGAAGAGCAGTATTGCCTGCAGTTTGAGGTCAGCATAGATATCGACAGTAATTAACATAATCTTGGTGCAGTTACCCTCTTTGTTCTTCAGATTCACATCTGCCCCATACATAAGAAGCAGTCTGGTGATCTCCACATCTATCCTGGCAGGGCATGAACGGACGGCAGTCAAGAGAGGGGAGGAACCCCCATCGTCCTTCACGTCGACGTGCACCTTCCCTTGCAAAAGAAGCCTGGTTTTCACCATATCTCCGTTGTATGCACACCAGTGCAAAGGAGCCCATCCTCGGTAATTCGAAATGTTGCGAAAGGTCTCTGCGCTGCTGAGGGCTAAAAAGCGTTTCAAAAGGTCCTCACTTCCCTTTTCGAGGACAGCCTGATAAAAGGCTGTACGTTTGTCTGGCGTGTAAGTTTCTTGGAGAGAGATTGCTTCGTGATCAAGAAGGATACCCGCAACGTCAAAATGTTGCTGAACGATTGCCGCAAAGATGGCCGACACCTCTCCAACACTCCAAGCCTTCCTCTCTCCCCACCACGCTAACTCATCTTCAAGTTCCGGGTTATTGCTCTTGTCTCCAGAGGCGAGTGTATCTGGATCGAGATCCGGTTCGTCCGAGAAGACAGTGTTATCGTACTCAATGAACCGGGCCATCTTGCTCATATAGTATTTGCGTTGGGTATTGACGTCAGCACCGAGCTCTAACAACCGCTTGACCTGCGGAATCTTGCCCTGATGGCAAGCCCTCCAGAACTCCGTGTCCAACTTTGTCTGGTCAACCGCGACATCACCGATATCTCCTGTTAAAAGGCTCGTCCCAAGGTCCAGCTGGTCTTCTTCTTCTGATTCATCGCCTGGACCCCAGTCATCGGCCATTGTATAATGGAAGTCCCCGGGTGCGCCTTGTGACGTATTCTGTAGCTGAATGTCCGGCGCCTCGGGATTTAGCATTGTGGGATCTAATGTGTGCTGGAACGAGCTTTTGCTGATGGAATACGAGGCCCGCCAGGGGGCACGATCAGGCTTAAAAATGTACAAGTTTGGTGGCTCCCTTGGAGAGCCTACCTCTTTCTCCAAGTTGAGGCTCCCCCTTTAATACTGCGAGTCGGCGCTCGTCAAGGTGAGAGCACAGCCCCATACGCGCTGCGAAGAGAGATGTGTGTGCGCACTATATTAATTGGCATCTCAGCTCTCGGCATGGAAGCGCACCGAATTTCCCTTTTGAGAATTTTCTCCTTACTTCTCTGATGGTACTGTGTCGCATCTATGTATCACACCCCCGAGCGAAGGGTCAAATATTGAGTCTCTTTGGGTTAGCTTACCGCTCATTGAGGAAGTGATAAGCGTTGTGGCGTCGATTGCAGGTCAGCTCGAAGCGGGGTCTAACTATAGGTAGTGCATATAGCTGTGACAAGGCTCGGCAATTGAAATGGTGGTCGGGATACAGATGAGCCGACTGAAGTGGCAACGAGACGACTGCTCCAGTAATGACCAGGCTTGAGCTTCTAACGTGCGGACAGAAGCGGAATCTGCAAACTGATGCTCCGAGTCGAAGAGAATGAATTTGATCTGAAATTTGTTAACAAAAGAAACTGGTTTTGTACATGTGCATGCTGGGTATTTGTTTTTGCTCCTCTCATCCTCTACGTCGCCCCCTATCCCATTGGCCCCTCAATGTCTCCCTAGTAGTTCCGGTATCCCAAAGTTCCCTCCAAATCCAACCCCTCTACTTTGTCTTCCAAGGCGTCCAAGTCATCAAGCCTCCAAACCAACTTTCTTGCCTCACACGAGTGCGTCTCAAAGTATCCACCCCTCGCGACTGGCTCTGGAGACGCCTCAGGAGTAATTGGCCCCTTTCCTCCGACTCTTGATCTTCCGTTGCTGTTGTTGCCATTGAGCTTATCTCTACTACCGTTGGTGACGCCAGGGTAACTCCAGAGGTCACCGTTGACGGCAAGGCCGCGACCTTGGCTCTGGAAGGTGGCCGAAACTGCGCGGACGATAGCCTGGAAACTGAAGCCGTTGAAGGGTTTCTCTGGGCGAGGCCATACGAGACGGCTGGTGCGGAGTGTTTTGATGAGCTCGCCGAGGAGAAAGGAATCGCAGTGGTATTTTGTGCAGTCGGCGGATCCGGAGGTGAGTTTGTCAAGTGTGTTATGGAGGATCGTGATGGCTTCGGAGACGAGGGCTTGGCGTTGGGTGTCGATGTCTCCTGAAGCAGGGTGTTAGACATGCACAAGCTCAGAGGTAAAATAAGGCAAACTTACTGATGATCTTCTCGCGGATTGGCAACCCCAGGGTTTTGATAGGCCCATCACTCCCAGCAACTGCAGTCCTGCTCACTGTCTTGAGGACCTCGGAATTGCGGAAGACATGGCTGACGTAAATCCAGAGTACCAAGTCCCTGCCGTAAACGTTGGGCAAGTTGTCCTCGAGCTTGGAGATCCATCGGTCGCCGTAAACCTCGAGGGCATCGAAAAGTTGAAATCGGTCGACAAAGACCGCAATTTGAGCCAGTGTATCCAAATCGACAGTCTTGGGAATTTTTGAACCTTTGCCGTGGATGGCATTGAGCACGATGCTTACTGCTTTGGGGTCAAACCCCTCGGCGAGCTGCAGGTGAATCCTCCCATCTGACTGTTTGACAGCCTTTGAAGCGCCGAATTGTAACTTGTTTTTGAAGATTTTGGAAGAAAGGGCCAAATGTTTTGAGGAAACCTTGATGCGCAATCCTGGTCGAGAGGCTGGTGGGGCAGCGGCCGTGCTGTTCACGATGCCATTGACTTGTTGGTGTGGTGTGTTGACATCCCACGGCGCGAATTTTTGGTTTGATGGCGGTACAATTAGCAAGGTGTCGGCGTCGGGATCGACTTCGTAAAGGGACGCCAAATTGGCAAAAGGCGAAACCACTACAACGACGTGCAGGGAATCTGACATTTTGGAGCCCTTTTGGAAATGGAGACAACTGCAACAAAGTTTCCACTTTCTAAAAGTTTCCTGGGGAAAGAAGATTAAGTGGAAAAAAAGGAGGAGCTCCGGTTGCGGGGTCTGAGATCAGCAGCTGGGAAGGCATGGAAAGAGAAAACGTGGAATGCGGGAGGAAACATCCCATGGCGTGCGGGGCAACACCGATCACGCAATTGAAACAATGCCAATGTTGGTTGAAAATTACCAAATTGATAATTTCATTCTCCGTGGGGGAAACAAGAAACACGGGATCGATGCGTTCTTTTTTCTTGTTAACCGCCACTCGCTTGGGGGACAGCCACACCTTAGGAAGTTGGGGTAACCAATGATGTTCAGTTTGGAGATTCCTTGGCAATATTGATTGAAAGAACACGAAGCAGAATAAAATGAGCATCAGCTTGGCAACTTTATCGGTAGAGAAGTCACGCGGGAATTCGGTGCGTGTGAACTTGAAGAAGACGTGTATGACGACACTGTTGGGAATAGTGGCATTAGCTCATGGTTCCACGGACACAGCTCCACACTGAACGGGTAGGGGACATAACGCTGGGCCAAGCTGACTTGTGGATGGTAAAACTACAATACCCCCCCTTGAATGATTGTTAGCTTAATTTATAATTATAGAAACGCCTTTTTGCTTTTAAATATGAATGATTTATAGATCAAAACCTATTCAAAATAATAGAAAGGACTTTGAATAAATAAATAACCCTTCCTTAAATAAAAAAGGCTTTCTGAAAAACGAAAAAGGATTTTTAAAGACAAACAGGCGTTTTCGATTCCAAATATGCATGTTGAGATTAAGTATGTATCGTGCTAACAAACATTCAAGGGGAGTTATTGGGGGGTTTAATGCATCATGCTACCAACGTCGCGTCATGCTCGGGCACTTCCATACCACAATCTGCTTCTGACTGTACTCACGTGTGCTGGTAATCTCATTTGAGTTCCTTGACTAATTTCACACTTGACTCCCCGTGTCGGTCTCATTCACCACCGAGCCCCCCTCATCGTATAATGAAAGGATAATCCCTCGATCATGCACATACACAACAGCCGCTTATAAACCCACCAGGCATGCAAAGTCCCATATTTTCCCTGAACTACGATCTTCCCAACGTTGCCTTCTCACACTCTTTCCTGTGGCATGAGTCCTGTCTACCGTTTCTTTCCTCCAGAGAGGTGTCTCACGAACAGCACCCGGATGTCTGTGAAGAAGTGCCTAAACATGTCAGTTAGTTTCATCTCTGGAGAACCAGGGTTGAACCAAAGTTAAAAATGGGAAGGACTGACAACTAGTGATGTTGACTTGAAGAAATTCCTCACCCCATTTCTTTGGAAAGAACTGCTCTTCAGGTGTCGGATAACGACGTTGATGTGATTGTCTCAGGAGCAGAGACCGACAGCCTTAAATCACCAGAAAAACGCTCAATACAAGTCCGGCCGGATGGAAGGAATACGCCGCAATGATCGACAGGCACGTGGTTGAGATGTGGATGACCGAGTGGACGTCTCTTCAGTTACTGTAATGTTCATATCCGAGGAAGTGTCGTTCTCTTGTTGACCAGACCTTGTGATGGGGTTTGCTTGGTGTTCGTGACCATGAAGGCTTGATCGCATGTCTCCTCCATTCTCTCCCCAATCAAGCACAAGCGCTTGTTCCATATCGAGTCGCATTGCTTCCAGCTTTTGCTCATCGTCGGACAGCCTATGCGAGCGAAACTTCTCAGCGAGTCCCTCCCGCGCTTTAAGGTCGTCCAGGTGTTTATCGACTCTGAATAAGTCCCGTCATGCTCCCAGGGATCGCCGAGAGACAATACTTGTCCATTGTCGGTCGTTAGTATAATCAAGGGTCCGTCTTCGGCGTTTTATGCTGCCGGGAGGTGGTGTTCTGATCTTGTCCAGTGGCATTCTGGAAGCTTATAAAGCGTTCTGTCAGGGGTCGAAGCCGAAACCTCGGGGAAACGCATACTGCGCGCCGTCGTACTGATGGTGCCTGGGACCAAGTGCTCTGAATGGCAGATAAGAGAAAAGTCTGACATGGATGAACATCTCGCAGGGAGTGTAGGCGATCTCATCGCGTAAGACAGGTCGGGGCCCGCAGTGTCGCGATTTTGCGAAGACTGTATGCTTGATATGCTCTGCCGAGGATTTTGATTGACGAATCCTGTTCTACCATTCATGAAGTGCAGTGGAAGATCAATAAGGGCCGACAGCGGTGTCGAGGAAGAGGCCCGCTAGGCTTGTCCCGAGACGCTGCTGGCAACTAGGTTCCAGCTCCGCGCTCGGGCCTGTGTCTCGTTCTGAGGGGGAGGAGTCGACATCTTCAAAGACTTCTTGTGCAGGAGGTTGAAAATTAGTGCATAGCACTTGAAGGTAATTCTGGGAGCATACAAACAGAGCCTAGAAGAGAACCACGACAGCGATGGTGTTCTTGAGTTGTCGATGTCCTGTGGTCAAATATGTGCGGACCGGTCGCAAGGAATGATCTCAAGTAATATAACGCGTGATGAGTTCTTCAAAATGTGAAGTTGAAATTCTTGTGATTTCAAAGTGAACTGTGAAAGCTGAATTTCGTTTCCGTTCGAGGTCCATGTCAAAAATGAACGTCGTGAGTGGGGGCAGGAAAATGGCGGTTGAAATTTGGTTGCCTGGGAAACCAAAACATGCCCCTGAGCTCCCCACACCGCAATGGACATACCAATCTCGTAATCAATTTCATCAGAAAATTTACCTTTGCCCGTTCACTTCTCCCTGAGATTGATTTAGAGAATGTCTCTTCGTACAATGCGGGTTATCACCTCCCACCACAATGCTCATGCCAAAACATCATTTAAAAAGGCATATTTTTTATCTTTTATCCATTTTATTTGAAGAAAATCCCTTAAAATAATAATTTATACCTTTCTATAATCGAAAATCTGTGTTTTATTTTTATAGAGGTTACTAAAAGATGGAATGGCTTGCTGGACAAATCTTATGTCTTTAATCGGTTTAGGGTTATATGTGTAAAAATCGGGCTGCATTGTGCGAGGTGATAAACAGCATTGTACGAAAATACATCCTCTTGATTTAAGTTGCTCGACCTTGCAGTGCTACCCAAAGCAACGCGATCCGGTTCATCAAGTTCCTAAGTCAAGCAGTCTTTTTCAATAGTCCCGTTTACTTTACATCTACAGATATTCCCAAGCTAACGTTTCCAACCCCTGTCAGATTTAACGAGACCTAGTCAGAAAGTGGTTTAAGTTGATAACAGCTCGTATTCACTGTTCAGTGAATCTGTAAGGAGCCGGAGCTGA
>MU865423.1:0-74109 GCA_033297215.1 Podospora fimiseda
GTTTTACATTTTTGGGGTTTACACTATAATAAAATTTTTTTTTTTTTTTTTTAATAAAAAAAAAAAAAAAAAAAAAAAAAAAAAAAATTTAAAAAAAAAAAAAAAAAAAAAAAAAAAAAAAAAAAAAAAAAGGCCCGATCTCACTGTATCTATTTCTGTAAATTACACACAGTAGGAAATATCATGTCCAGGGACAAAAAAAAAAAAAAAAAAAAAGAGAAAAAGAAGAGCGGCTCAGGCGGGGTTGCTTTTTCCACCTTCCCCTCTCCCTCTCCCTCTCCCTCATTCCTCCTTCCTGCCTCAAACAATACCTATCTATCATGCACCTACCCGTCTCACACACACACACCTCCCCTTTTCACTCCGTCTCGATTCATCATCCGAAAAATGTCTTGCCGCCCTTAGCACAACTGACCAAGCAAAAAAGAGCACATCTACTCCGTTACAAAATTGGATCAACCTAACATTTTACACCCGCACTGTCATCACTGGATGGATATATTCCGTTACGTATAAACATGTTCCAGTTAAATACCATCATTAACTCCCAGGACAAAGGTTCCCTTAGCCTTGTCTAATCTTAAAATCTTGTATATGCACGGTGTAACATGTCATATATTCCGTACAAAGTAAAATGTTTCGTACACCCTTAGGCACCAAGATCGATAAATCAATAATGGACAGGAAAGACAGAAAAAGGAAAAAAAAAAAAAAAAAAAAAAGCCACAAGAACCATAATCAAGAGACATACCTAAGGTATCCGTAATTTTTTTTAAATTCTCATACTGTGAAAAAGGAAAAGAAACCAAAAACAGAAATTGTTTCATTGCTTGTTACATTTCTTGAACTCTTAAAAAACCCTATTCCCAAAAAAAAATAAAAAATTGTAAAACCCCGGGAAAAAAACCGTTGATAACACACTAAAACACACTGTTTAATTCATTCTTTTCCCTCAAATAGCAAAATCCCAAAAAAGTATTGAGAGAGGGGGTTTTGTCATGTGTGTCCTCTCCTTTCTCCCTTTCTTCCATTTCTCGCTTATCTTTCTAAACCACAATCCCAGATGAGAAAAAAACACTTCTTAATCTTTCTCTTTCCCATACAAAACCGAAAAAAAAACCAAATACAATTATACAAACAGATAATTTCTCTCAAGAACCCCGTTAGACAACCAACAGACCCCAAAAAAAACCGACAGGAAATAAAAAACGCGCCCAATAATGATGATAAAAATGATGATGACAGGCTTGAACAAAAAAAGAAGAAAACCGTTTGTAATGCCGACAGAGCGAGATAATAATAAAAAAAGCCAAATTCGTACCGAGCCGAGAAAAGTTTGATTTGGAAAACCTATTTCCCCCATTTCGCCCCAAAAAGAGAAAAAAACAAAAGTTGTCGAACCAGCCAAACGAACAAAAACGTAGAAATAAAAAAAACCAAGGCGGGTATGAAAAGGGTGAAGGGAGGGGGTATAACGTTATATACAACAACACAGCCTTGAAGCAAAAATTCGAGTAAATAACAAACAATAGAAAAAGAAAAGCGTTTCTCTTTGGCACCTAGACACACTTTTCACACCTCCATGTGTGAAAAGTATATCAGGATAAGGAAGGGGCAAGGATGTTTTTAATAAAACCTAAAGCCATCCGGGTATTGTTGAAAGGAAAAAAAAAAAAAAAAAAAGGAAAAAGAATTTCGCCCGAGTAATTGTTGCCAGGAAAAAGAAATCGCTGAAATCGCTGAAATCCGAGAAAATGCCCGAAATCATCGGTGGAAATGGTTGTTGTCCTGACACAGGTACCAAATGGCGTATATATAATATAGGTGGTGGTATTGAGATAGCGCGCCTAGTTTCTATCATGATCTGAAGGCTTGGGGCGTAGCGACCTTTGGTCCATCTGTCGTTTGCGCTCTAGCTTGGCATAATGAAGACCGCAGGCATTGCACAACGTTCTTGCGCCGTCGGGACCGCGCCTCCATTCTGGAGTATCGATCCTGTTGCAGCTGTGACACCGTCCCGGCGGAGCAGCGCGCTGCTGATTGCGTTAGCTTTTTCTTTCCACACTCCATCAAGTTATAGCTTGTAAAACTTACACCACGTCGCTTCTTGACCTCTAAGCTATAATTTGGCTTCATGCCATCGAACATGGAAACATCCTCATCCTCTTTGCGACCATGCTCGCGAGATGCCCGCTCGCTGGCTAACCTGCTGTGCTGAACAATGTCTCGAATTTCTTCGAGCTTCTTGAGAGTCAGCATGAGATTGTTGATCATGCCGCTAACTTCATTCTCCGATGGCATCCTCGATGGAATTGGTTGCGAGCCGCCGCTTTGTTCCCGAACTGCATTCAAATAAGCCTCGGCAAAATTGAACCCTGTTCTACAAGTATTTGCAACCTGTGTGGATTATGTTAGATTACACAACAATCGCTTGTCAAATGAACAACATCAAGAACATACCAGTTGTAATGACTCCTGATAACCCCACGTCTTAAAATGCTCGTCAAGGGCGGCCTTGTACTCTGACAATCGCTGGGACATGTACTCTGGTCCATTTTCTTCGCCATAAACAGGTGTTCGGTGTGGGTCATATGGAGACGGCAGTGATGGTCCGCTGTGCCTAGGAGAGACTGGATATCCGGAGAGAGGTAGCTGGCCAGGGGGGAGGCGTCCAGTTTCGGTGTAAAGTCCAGGGAGTTGTTGATGTGATTGCACCTGACCACCTTGCCTGTGATCCACCTCGTGCTGGTCATGTCTAAGAGGTGGCGGAGGTGAGTGATGTTGCCCGGAAAACGTGTTCAAAGGTGGCGGTGCAGGTGGTCTGCTCGCTAGAAGAGGTCTTGAAGGATCTGAAATGGCGGGGAGAGTATCAGGTCGTGGATAACCAGTCGATGAAGGGTGCAACGTCCTTGGAGATGAGCCCTTATCCGATCCCAGCTGCTCAAACGGCCGGGGTGGTCCAGAAGAGGAAAATGGCGATGGGAGGGTTTGAGACTGAGTGATGGGCGGTGGTGGTGGAAACCCTGGCTTCGTGCCCTGAATAACTTCCGAGATAGAAGGCAGAGACTGTCGCTGAGAATGGTTTTGGTCGGCCTCGTCTGTAGGTCTACGGGGCTCGATCGGAGAAATCATGGATGGGATGCTGGTGTGAGAATAACCCGAGTTATTATAAGACGTATGATGTTGTTGTTGATGGTGATAGGAGGATGGAGCACTCGGGCTGATCAATGTTGCGGTTGCCATGGCTGATGAAGAAGAGTTGATTCTGTTATTGTTGTTGGTATTGCTGGCAGCAGCTGGTATTCCACTAAAAAGGAGAGAAAAGAGACGATAAATGATTAATTCGTCGTCCCAAAAAGACGGCTCGGATTTTGTTTAAAGTTGACCAACCTTTGCCTAGTTGCCGAATCGCCCGCTTCCATAGCGGGACTTTTGATAGAAAAGAGTCTACTATGTTATGTGTCAAAGGTGTGGCGGCAGTGAAGGTGGTTATTTGTATTCTTATTGTGAGGCAATGCCTAATAGCAACAACGACTCCCAGAATACGTAGCAAAAAGATGAGAAGAAGCAGGCGGGAAGGTGGGCGGGCAGCCGCGGTGGTTTTGTGTCTTTCCTGTTTTTGTTAAGGCGGGACCTGGTGAGGCTAGCAGATCGCCAGCCGCTCGGGGGTGAGTGGGTAACCTTGGCCTGGAAAGACCTGGGATGAGACCCCTGGTAGGGGGGGGTGCGTCCTGGGTGCAGACTTTGCAGACCAAATATGTACTGTGTGGGTCGGGGGTCTTTGCTGGTTTGGAAGGGATGATGGATGGAGGGAGGGGCGATCGAGATCAGATGTGGGTCGCCTACTCTCCCGTGGAAATGGATTGTGGGAACGTGCCGTTTCCCCCCGGACCCTTGTGTCTCTGAGACCAGGTACCTCGACGACTTTGTTCTCTCCTTACACACTCTCTTCCCCCTCCTCTTTCCCGCGCCGTCTCCACACGATGGTTGCCAAGCCTGTTCGACACTGTGCCAACACCGGCAAAGGAATGATGATGGGACGGCGGAATGCCAAAAGAGGTCTCGGCTCGGGCCAGCAGATTTGACTAGTTAGTTTATTAAAGAGGAGAGGAAAGAAAGAGCGAAGGAGGACAGCAGTCGTGGTCCGATTATAATATGCACCAATGGACGAGAAAATGGAATTGTCAGGGCCCTTCATCAGGGAACCTGCAGCAGCGGGTAGGGGAATCTGCCTACTGCAGATGGTGCGGTTGCGCTTGCCGTGCTGGTGGCAGCTTGTGGTCTGTGTTGGGTAGGTACGGAGAAGAAGAAAAAAAGGAGAGAGATGATGATGAGAGCACATGATCTCAAATGATATGGTAACTCTGCTACGTAAAGGGAGGAATGATCAAAATCTGATAAACAACGAAAATGGTCGCGGCTCGAGGTACAGGTACATGTGTTCCCGCGATCGCAAATGTGCGATAATGCATCGCGACTTTTCCCCAATTGACGGCCAATCCAATGACTGGGGCACAGACAAGTCAGGCTGTGCAGCTTCAACTTGCCGATTGCGGTCCCAACTTACACTATACTACACTACTTCACTACTAGGTCGGTTGCCTGTCACGGGGAGCCTGGGAAATGCAACCGCATGTCTGCTACCTATCATCCGTACAATTGTTCCCCAAGGGTCCAAAGGACTTGGCGGTACCAGAAACGATCGCGTCCAGCGTCCCGGAAGGGAAATCGTATACGGATAATCGTGTGGGAGAGAGAAATTGGCAGATTGGCACCGTGGTGGGTGTGGGCGGGTCGTGGTTCGCGAGCAAGTGAGTGGGGGGCATTGAAGAGAGCAGCGTCACTGCTGTCTGATGCGGGAAAGGGGGGTAAGGGAGTGGTGAGGATGCCGACAGGGGTTGGATGGGGAGAGGGGCCACAAAATCTCGAGCTAGCCCCAACTCTTGGGTTACCACTGGGCCGGGGCCAACTGGATGCTGGGATTCTGGGACTCTGCGGTGAAGACTGAAGCGTCACGGTGACCTGGGAAATCTATCAACCGACCCTGATTGGCTGTAATGTGGCCGTACGGGAATACAGCATGTACGTACTTTTTGGATACTCGGTACACAGTGCGCAGCTGCAAGCGTATTTCACTGTGTGTATGATGGGGGAGGAAACGGGAGGAAACGGGAGAAAACAGCAAAGAAGGGCGTCAAAGTTGGGGACGGTCATGCAATGCATGGAGGATCCTCGCTGAATTCATGTCGCTGCTGCCAGTGCTGGCCACACAAAGATGATGCCAGCTGCAGCCTGGAAGCCATCCCTTTTTTTTTTTTTTTTTTTTTTCCCTTGCCAAGGCGCAGACAACAGGATTTATGGGTTCCCGTCATTTTTTGTTCTCGAACTTGAGAACAACTTTATTCCCGTCCCATGCGTTAGTCGCAGTTGTTTTTGAGACATTTTCCGATAAGCTCCACGCTTCACACACCCCAGGCACGAAAGATGACTGATGGTGATGATGACGATGACAACCCCCTTCCGTGCCTTCTTCCTCTTTCCTTCTCTCCCCGCATGTTTGAACAGATCTGACAATCAATCGGATCGGACATGGCCCCGATCTGGTACCGTGTCGTGCCGCTGTGCCTCAAAACCTCACCGCCCAGTCATTCTTATCTCAGACGACGCGTGCCTACAAAGACACGACACCACACACTGCACTACGTACACTGCGTAGCAAGTCGCACCTGGCAAAAACCCCCATACTTGGTAAGCCGGGCGTTCGGCAAGGTGGTATACATGTGGGCAATGAACAACGCCATCTCTGGTCGCTGTTTTTTTATTCGTCCCTGTGTTGCCGGACTTTCGGAAGAGCAATGGACGGTAGGGGGGCTATGTGTTAGATGGCTGACCGGCTGACTACCACAACCAGCATTTTTGTGCAGATTGTAGAGCATGTATGGATGACAACTGACCATGTTACTACCCTGTGCAAACCTCGCTTTTTACGGTTCAATTTTACGGGATTTTCCAATTTCTACAAATAAGCCCCAGCTGACGGCCGCATATGACTGTCGTCACCACCATGCCCATCTCTTGCACTCCAATGGCAGGCTGTGTTTGTGTCGATCTTGCAAGCGACGGCCGGTTGGCCGTGCCCCTTGGTTGAGGGCAACTGTTTGCTGTGGCTGTTTCCATTGTTTCAATAAAATGGGCTCGAGCAATAACAGCTGGTGATATACTCCCACGCTTGGATCAATAGTCCATGTCAGAGGTCTGCCGAGCCGAGAATAATGGGATCATTCCATGGCTTTGTTTGGCTTGGCGCCCACATTCTAGAAGTAAAAAATGTGTGAGACTGTCGTTTTCCCCTATACTGGATCGAGATCTCATTATTCCGTATTCCGTGCCCGTACTGTGTTGGCAGACCATCTCATCCCCTCCTTGTTGTTATTGTCCCTTTTTCCATACCATAACGGAGGGCGGACGGTGGTGGGCGCAAGGTAGCATTGACAGCGGTGTGTAATCAGTTCTTTGACGAAACAATCCCAGTAACAGCCGACGGATGGGGCGGTTGCCAGTGGATGTTGATGACGACTTGACGATACTGTGCTTCAAGTGCTTGGATATTTCTGTTTTGCGGGATAAAGTCCTGTGCCAACGTGGTGTATGTAGTATATAAAACAGGAGCAACCAAAAAAGGGCGCAACCGCCACAACGTCAGGTCACCACTCACACCGGTCGATCGGTACAAGCTTGTTGGCCGAGCAAGCAGCGGGGGAATGATTGTGCATGAGAATCTCCTTGTTTTCCTCTTTTATTGTTGGCTCAGCGGGCCACTGAGAACTCAGCCAGCCTGCCAACGGTTCCAGGTTGGCGATCCGCTTGCATGGCGCCCATCGAGGAAGGTGAGGATTGGTGTCCCGGCAGCTCGTCAGCCCCCCCCCACAAGGCCACCTGTGGTGTGCTGGAATGGTGAGCAACCCAACGTCCTGACCACTGAGACCTGGACAAACTTGTCGTCGCCATGGGGCGGCGCGGCAGGGAAAGTAAGTGACCATTTTGCCATTCCGACCACCCCATTTCCCGCCTATCAGCAGGTAGATAGTTTTACAGACAATTGTGACATTCTCTCCCTTTCAACGAAGCGCCGAGGTAAAAAAAGATACGGTGAGGAAATCCAAAAGGGGAATACCCGTTGAATTGGCGCCGTTACCTATCCCTTCCCCTCAAAATCCCTCTTTCAAATGCTCAGCTCCATCCTTCGCCCCTCCAAATCTCCGGGCCGACAAAACGAGATGTCCCGTAGCGAACAGTTTATTGATCGGAGGGAGCCGCGGGAGCCAAGTGGGAGCCCAGAGAGACGAAGATGAAGAAAGACGAGAGGTGGGAACGAGGACTTTGTGGATGTAACTCTGAGCTTGTTCCAGCAACACGTGGACTCTGTCAAGGGAAGGATGGAGCTATTAGTGGACTAACAGCGTGGTTATCCGTTGATGAGTGCAACGCTGAGCACTTGCTAACAGCGGTTTGTGCCGAACAAGGTCCATCGATCGGATCTGGCCTGGTGTCCCCGCCAGCACCAGTGGGGCGTTTCCAAAGACAAGGATTATGAGATGAAAGGGCGGAGCCAATTTTGAGTGCATGGTGCCTTTTACGCTAGCGCATTTTCTCGCTAATCGAGTGGTCGAATCGGCCGGGCTTGAACGAAACAAGGACAGATCCGAGGGTTACGGAGTTGAGCGGGACCCATGGAACGATGTTCTTGCAGCTTAACCGAATCTTGGAACAAATTCAGCCAATGGTTTTCCAGCTTTGGTTCCCCCAATCTTCCCCACGTTTCCCCCTTTTATACTAGTTTTGCAATATTCAACTTCAAATGCGAAACAAGTTGCCCTTAAACAATCAACAATGGAATGCGGAGTGCAGTGTTGATCGGCGCTGGTTGAGAGAAGAAGAGAATAGAGAAAAGGAGGACGATCGTCGCGTGGCATTGCCACATGCTCGACAGAGGGCAGCTATTCACAACATTCCTGGGAGCATGTTCTCCCGCCTCTCCCTTTCCGGCACTCTTCGGCAAAGAGTCCACCAATAGAAGAACCAGCGCATTTGAAACAAAGACTTTTGAGTCGTAAGATTTCCGAATTCCTCTCAATCTTCTTTGTTCAGATCTTGTGGAGATACCGGAGGAAAGTTTCCGATCTCGATTTTAGAGCCCCATCTATCTTTTTGTCTGTGTTGGAAAAATGACTCAGCAGAAATTGAACATATTCACTGCCGTTGTCAGGGGTTCCAGGTTCAATTACCGGAAAGTATACAAGTGCCTAAATGGGAAGTGAAGAAAGGCCCATGAAAGATGGAACTTGAGCACATCACTGTGGAGTCAGTGGAGCGAAACGTTTTGAACTTGGGATAAAGAAAATGGGTGGGCGGGAATCCAATCAATCTGAAATTAAATGGATCGAACCGTAAAACAGCAAAGAATGGATGCCGTCATTTCGCTCGGGGGAACTTGTCGGCTCAACGTTCGCGAAGGCGGTTCGTCTAAAAATGGGACAGTTCGTCCGCACTGTGTAAAGTCAATTCCCCAGAAAATTCTTTGCATTTGCATAAGGGTTGCAGGCAGTCACATTTCAAGTTCAATGGTTTTCTCTCACGCTCGCACTCGCTTCAATTTGACAGGAAACGCCCAAACAGCCTGCGCGCCGCACACTTGCAGACCCCCTGGGTGTGGTTTTCTCTCAAGACCTACGGTAATCTTTCAAGGGGGGGGGTCCACAGCGGGGAGATCCTGTGTGAGCTTCGTCGACGCGACGGAAGGTCATCCGGATCCTGAATCCATGAACCTGGTGATTCATGAAAAGGCATCGTTTTTTTTTTCTGTCGCAATATCATATCTCCTCTTTCTGTTTTATTGCTTCTGTGAGGATGCCTCCTTCACCCCCTTTCTGATTGCTTAAATTAGAGGATCGACAAAAAGTAAAAGGGCCCGGCAGTTATGTAGTGGACTGCCTTGACTTGTGGACGCGTCGTCCTCTCATCATCACCCATCTCTCTCGGATCCCCGACGATGCTCATGGATTATTAAGCGGTGGTTGCATGGTTGATTGGGGTTGATTGTGCCAGATCACGGATCTTCACCAGGACACCGGGGTCGGCCTCGATTGGGAATGGTTGGTTCCTGAGAGAGGTGAGCAAATGCAACGCTGCTCGCAGCGTCATTGGCCGCGGGACTCACAGCCGCATCCCCAGATCAGGTCATGTCTGCATCAAATCACATCTCACGACCTTTCCACTGGGATCGTCGAATTCGATGACGGCGGGTCCCACACCGATGTCGCCCATGATCCATCCAACCCTTTTTCACCTCGATACCTCATGCCATGGAAATTACGCAACTACTAGAGGACTTTTCAAATCCCACATTTGGCTCCACATGTCCTGCCGAGCTCCGGACATGGCCAGAGAGGATCCCGCGATCTCTCCGAGCTCCTGGCTTTCTCGTGTACCACCCATTGAGAATCTGAGATGGCCTGCTTGACCGCCGCCATGTGGCATGATCTGAGGCCTGTTTCCTGTCTGGACAGGGCAAAGATCTCTCGAGCCTTGCCCAGGCATCCATGAGATCCGATTCGAGATCTCTTCACGTGTGGGTAGCAATTCCTTAGGCAGATCTCTAGTAGATTTGTTAGGGATCTTGCCCAAGGAATTTCTACCCACACGTGCTCTTGTTGCATAGCAAGCGCCGAATAGTGTCACCTAAACCAGATTGCGCGGCCTTTTCAACCAGAAACATGGACTTTTGGTCGACTGGATCTTGAGGGTTGCACTCAGCCGTGATATTCGGACCTTTGAGGTCTGAGATGGGTGGGCAAGGCACACCACCATGGTGACCACCCACCTGTTGAACCACAAAGTTGCCCCTGGACGATCCAACCACGATTCAACCTCGGCACTCATGTGTGTCGAGCGGCATGCTTTTGGGTACTATTCCGTCCCATCCAACAGTTTCAGCCTGAACACGAGATGATGGATGCCCGTGTGGGACATATCGGTAGGCACTTTCCTGTTCCATCTTGATCGCAGGTGATGGTGGTTGCCCTCGGATATCTCTCTGATCGTCTGATCTTGATTCGATCTGGGGGCCTCTCGATCCACTTTGGAACGGTCAGGGTGTTGGTGGATTTGATTGCCTCTCAACAGATGCACTATCCAGACTACTTGGTTGCAACGACGCGGGATCTAGATGTTCCAGACGAACCCCAAGGCCGGTGCGCCATTTGCAAGCACTTGTTTGCGGTCACGGGATGCTAAAAATACCACGCGAGATTCCATACAGCAAAATGGAATCGAAGCAACGTCGGGCTTCTTAGCTCGATGATGCTACGACATGACTTACATGGCACATCTGTCACTTGCGTGGCAGGTCCCCGGGGGTGAAATGTGTTTTCTGTCGTCAGAATCCGGTCTGCCGATGTTGCACAACGTCCGCGATTCCGGCCTTGTCCTCTTCACGTCGGCGGCCATCAAAGTCGAGAGCATATCAAATTGCATTCCGATCCGTACAAGCCAATGAGGGTCTGTGTAGAGTCAAACGGCTAGCTGCTGTCGGCCGGGGATTTTCGAGCGGCTGCACATGTCGTGCGAGGGCAAACGAGAGCACGGGGCTCATCAACGATCCGTTCGAGATATGCCCAACGTCCCACGGTGACAGTTGTAATTCTCAAAGATAGTTTTCTGGCAGACTGGCAGTTGCACGAGTTTGGTGAGGCGAAAAGCCGTTTCGGCGACCAGCAGCAAGGGGGCATCATCCGCACCAACCATCACATGGACCGGGTAATTGGTATCGGAGCCTCAACGGTGGTGCAAATCTGCAAATCTGCAAATCTGCAAAACTACACGTATGCCGCTCCCCTGGGCCTCCTTTGGCTCGCCCTGTGAGGCTGGCTGACTCGTGCGCCCTTTCTGCTTTTTGCGGGGGAACTTGGCATTTCAACTGGCTGACAGAGAGAGACTGGGAAGGAAATGATGCAGTTGAGTGACCAATCCACGTTCAGCTGCTCCGTCTCACCAGCTTTGGTTCACTTCCACGAATTTGGTGCACCACAAACGGCACGGCAGCCAGCCCCTTGTGGGACTTGTGTGACGGTCGTCAAGGTGTCGGCGCTTTCATGGCGGAAATGTAGAGGAAGAGACATATCGAAAGAGGTGCCGAATCTTGGGCTGGTGATCTCTCGGAGGGTTAATTTTCAGCAACACAAGATGACGTCCGAGGACAATATGGCCATGTGTTGTGGGACTATACCACACGGGCACCTCTTGCCAGATCATTGGCCAACCGGAAAGCCGTCTGTGCTCTTGATTGTCTCACACCGGTCACAATGTCATTGTCATGGGCACGCACCATGACGATCGAAGATCGGAGTCAGAACAACCAGGGGATGTTTCACAGGTTCAACCCCCCCCCCCCCCAAGCCACAGGAGATATGCACGACCAGTCACATTTCCGGATCAGTATAGATCGTCGACCCCCAAGGGCGAATGCCCACACTGTGTTGCGCACAAAGATGTACAGTGTATGTTTTGTTTTCTCCTTCCTGCAAGTGAGTACAATTTGTGACTGTAACCATACTTTTTTTGCCCCATCACATTACCATTTTCCATATCAGGTTATGCCAGATAAAAATACGCTAACGGTTCAACAACTGCAGGTTTGATATCACGAGACGAGAGAAAGAGCGAACACGCACAAGTCTTTTCCGTTCAAATGGCAATTCGTTCAGCGTGTGATTCAGATATCTCGTCACACGGGCAATAAAAGCCAATCCTCATCACATTTCTCAGCTGAAGCTGCTGGCCGCCCCTTGACAAACAGGGCATGATTTCCCGCAAGCTGCGTTTGGTTAGAATATGACGGCAGCAAGAACCACAACGTTGCTTTCTCTCTTTGGACACGGATGCTGCACTTGACTTGATTTGGAAAAATTGAGAGAACCAGGGGACCAAAGTGGCTTCTCTGTTTTCTTTTCCAACTTGATTTTCGGGGGCGTGTATTTTTGTTCTATCCCCTACAAGCAAGTTTAGTTCCATGCAGATATTCGCACACACGGACCTCCCTTTTTTTGCTTCTTTTTTCTTTTCTCAACCCCGCGAGTTTGGGGCGCTAAAATTTTAACATCTCCTACGCGCCAGTAGCGTCAAGGTTTTTGGGAAAACTGTTTGGCGGGAGGAGAAGGGAAGGGAGCGGTCCGTCGTGTTGGTTCTCGTTGTTGATGATGATGAGTGACAGAAAAAGTCAATGATGATGGATATCCGGAACGCAAGGGATGAATGAGAAAGATACCTTCTCGCCTTCTAGGGGTCTTTTCCCGAATACACCCACCCCCCCCCCCCTTCCCCCTTTTTTTCTTTTTGTCTCTCAACTTCCACCAACACAACTGACAATGTGGCGCAAACAACGTTCTTCTCTTGCCGTGATGACGGTACACTAACGCACCCCAATACTTGAAAAAACGATTGATGGCGTCCCACACCCTGTCAGCCCGGGGGGCGCTTGTTCATTTGAGGGACATTTTCTTTTCTGGGGGGATCAATGATTCTCCCGCCGGGGTCTTTTTAAAACTGGGGAGGGGGTCAGTCACCCTGGCTTTGGGACCGGCGTGGTTGACGCTAACCACTTTTCTGGAATTCAGTTCGCGCCATTTGAATAGGAACCTGGCACAAATCGTATCGTGGGGTAAGGTAGGGGACTTTCACAAAAAACCTACCAGCCATCCAGCCCTTTCATCAGTGGGGGTAAGTTTTCCGTTATGAATTTTTCGGCATACCCAAGTTGGAGATTGTTTATCAGGTACAGGTTACGTACGTATGTTTATACACTATACTGTCCCAGACAGACGCCCAATCGGATTCTTCTTTTCTTTCCTTCTATAAATTTGAATTAAAGGACGCGATGGTAAGCTGCAAGGGAGGACAGGGCTTTTTTGGCCTGAGACATGGCCGCAGAAAAAGACAAAAGCCAAGAAAAAGTCTCAATATTCCGACACCTTGTCCTTGGGAATCAGACCAGCAGCAAAAAAAAAAAAAGAGGCGGCGATGATTTATGGTGTCCCGTATTGGCGGATATGCCGGATTGTTTAACCCGGGTAGGTATCATTATCAAGTGTCAGTGCGTAAAAGGAATTTCTGAACGCTCAGATCCCCCCCTTTCCTTTCTTTTTTCCCCTTTTGTTTTCTTTGGAAAATCCGACTTTTAGCCGTTGCCGAGATCATCATCAACACACTAGAATGGAGCCAAGGAAGGGTCGGTTATTCAGAAATCTTTGGGAATTTGGGAGCCTTGGGTTCCAATGTTTGTGAACTAACTTGTTTAGCGTCGTGTTTAGAAGGTTCGGCAGTTGAAGGAGTGATACCTGATGGCTTGGCATTTTGTGATCAGTTCATGATAGTGTGTTTTGTTGTGAGGACATGATGATGGTCTTTTGCCCTTCGTGTTGGTTACTTGTTCTGGTTATGGAAATTTATCCATCTCAGCTTCGAGAAGTTTAGTAAGTAGGTAATTAAATGTCTGAGCCACATGAGCTAAAGGACGGGTTCGGGTTCAGCCGTGTCAGATTGACATCTCATGTTGTCGATAGATCTTTTACCCCATCTGCTTAGCCCCGAACATCATCTATATTGTTCAAGCTCGGTTTCTGGATGCAGTCATGCAATCCGTAAGCTCACGGCCAGTGGGGTTGGATGGCGGCCGCGCAGGATCAAGTTATCGAGGAGGAAATATTACGAATCTGTATATCAAGGAGTCAAGTCCGAGGCTTCGGAAACTTGCATTGGGACTGTGTGTTTCTTGTTCCAGGGTGTGGCATCAATCAGAGAATGACGAGCATATCACGGGGTGTATAGTAGACAAGTAGAGGAAATATATGTATTTTGTCTGAGTACATGTATGGGGTCGTAAATAAAGAACCAACTTGTATTCCAATTGGCCAACAATCTCTTTATGATCATAATCTTGAAGTCATCGATTTACAATTCTAGAACTTCCAGTATAAATAGTAGAACGCCAGATCAGACACCACCAAATGGAACACAATGAGCGAGCTGGCAGCCAGTCATGTGGCTATGTATATACCTGTATGCCATACTTCAGGGCCATGCCAGGTCGGCACTACAGTCATACTAAGAGTAGACTATAGACCGCACCTCGTCCCTTTGAGACCTATCCATGCCATATTGTGACTGTCCAACACACGTCAAGTGCAAGTGTAATAGATTCTATCTATCCGAAACCCGGGGCACACCAGTCTTGTATCTTTTGCCCTACCTTGGTTGAAATCTATCCTACGGCCAGGGACAGCAGTTCAGGATAGCACGAGAATGAACAGACGGACGGTGCTTTGAGATCCTTCCACTGAGGATCTGGTAACATCACATGTTCGAAACCGTGTGGACAATACCGTACTATCAATCTTATCTTTTGAAATGTGTGTCGATCCGGTACTTTCATGCTGGCTAACGCAAACACACAACACGTAAGAGGGTTCGTCGCTCGATGACGTGGCTCTATCCAACTTCCACGGTGCTTGAACTGACTCCAGACGGCGTGTGATCTTACTTGTCCTCTAGTATGAAACATCAACCCACGGACAAAACTGCCAAAGGTGTTTCTCTATCAAGGTATGACTCCAGGTGGCGTTATTGTAGGTTGAAATTGAAGGATGAGCAGAGAAAACTGTGTAGTGATAAAAAGAAAACCAAATTAAGAAGAGAAAAGAATAAAATAAAAAATCTTGTCCCCGGTCGGATTCGAACCGACGTCTTTCGCTGCCTCAAATCAATTCGCTGGGAAAATAAACGCTGATAAGAAATAGAAACACACAAACGCTGCCCGCTAAGCTACGGGGACTGTTGGAAGACCTTATTTTGTTAAATCTGGATTAGATTTTGTGAATTTAAATAGCCCTCGAGACAACTGACTCGGTGGATATATGGAAGAGTGGTTGTGGTGGGGGCTGTGGCTGCTTACATGTCCTTGGTTGATGGTGATGGTGATGGTATGACTCCAGATGGCGTGAATACAAGACGGGGCTCAAGACACTTGTCGTTTATAGAACATGAGGACTTCTCAACTCTTCATGAATAAGGCTATCCAAGGTGTCTCTAGGACAACATCTAAATGCACCCTTCAAATATCAGGTCTTCAGTAACTGAAAGGGACAACTAACACCAAGAAACAAAGATACACAGCACATCATCCAGGTGGAAGAGAATATCCATACATGCCTAGCACATCACAACCATCCCACCTTCAACCCCCAAAAAGGACTTTACAGTCACACCCCCTTTCATAACTAGAGCAAAGCACTAGAAAGAAAAACGAAAAGAATCTATACATGGAACTCAACTCAAACATCAGTCCCAACAATAAACCACACTTTCTCTTTCTTATCGTACCCATTGTTGTTTCTTTTCTCTTGTGGCATTTTTCTTCTTAGCGATCTTACTCTTTTCTCGACACTGGTTCTTTCTTTCTTTCAACTGGCTCACTGCACATTATACCAGCACCACCACCACTACTAGGACTGATTCCAATCGTTAAATGCGGTAGAGATAAAGCAACTTATATATGTAATATAACCTCCTTCCATCTGCCCCTCCCTTTTCCTCAGATTCATCGTGGTGAGAACGGGCTTACATTCAACATCACCATCACCACTCCCAACAAACGCAACCCACATCACAACCAAAACTAATGTTCTCCAACAACTGAAACCATTTACTAATCCCTTTTTGTTTTCCTTAAAATCAATTTTTTGGGTTTAAAGGGGGGGGGGGGTTATACATATGAGTCGTCTTGTTTACAAGAAAAAAGGGGCAAAAACAAAAACAAAAACCCAAACCAAGCATCTCCACCAACATCCACATCCACACAGACAAAAATAGAGTCAAAAAAACATACAACACCAGGGATTCCCCAGTGGTCACCCACCTGAGTACTAGTCTGGCCCTTCCAAGCTTATCTAGGGCAGAGCGGACGGGATGCCGAGTTTTCTTGGAGGTATGGTCGTATGTGGTTATCTGTGCCGAGAACACTGTTTATAAAGGGAGGTAACGTTCGGTCTGGGAATGGGCGTAAGAGTTGCTACATATTATATAGATAACCGCATATCCCATAGGGATGGAGGCACCGCCTCCAGCGACGTAAGATCAATAATAATATTATATAGATTAAGCAGGTCTTTCGCGCCGTTGTAAAACCTACACCGTGTGTAGTATTTTGGGACTTTGTAAAGGGGGCGAAAAGGAAAGTACTTTTGGTCAAAGGGATAGATAGGAGATGGAGTGAAGAGAATGCCACAGAATATTGATAAGAAGTATGTCGGCTTGAATGTTATAAGACGGTGTAAGGGATGCGATTGTTTTATATATATATAAGAGATGGATATTTCCTGACTCTGGGATGTGTGCTATGTAGAAAGGGCGAACGGTGTTTTGAATAAATAAAAACCACACTTGGAGGAACCGAGACGAGAAAGGGCACACCACTTCTTAACGACAACTTAGGATATATATATACTCTCAACAACAATGAAACAGTTTCGCATTTCCCCTGTATTGTGATGAGTGCTAGGGAGAAAAGGGGCACAGAGTTTTAGGCAAATAAACATTCACTCGCACAGAGACAAAGTACGGCATATAACTTGGGGAAAGAATTGTAACAAATAACAGCACAATAGGTATCTTAATATTCTCGGCGAGCCCCAAAAGTGTTCATACATGATCATAACTACATAAATCGAATGTTACCCAAAATACCACCCCACCTCACACAGTTCCCTCCTTCACGCTTATTTCTCTCCAGCAGGCAGAGTCTTGACAAGCTCACGATCCAGAGCAACCCACTTATTGAGCTGCTCAGCAATCTCAGCGTCGTTGAGCGTACCTGCGGCACGAGCCTTGAATGGCATTTCAGCGGGCCGACAGCTGACAAGTCCTTGGAAGTAAAATTCGTGGACCGTCAAGTCAAAGCCCGTAGTTCCGCCGTTGCACGCAATGTTGGCATGTCCAGTGCAGACCTTGACCTCGTCAGTGGTGACAATGCCATCGCTGCCCTCATCGAACCAGTACTCAGGGCTGGTGTGGCGGTAGTTGAAAATGATGGGAGGGAGGCGGGCGACGGGGTCATCTTTATGAGTGGCACGCATTTCGAGGCCGGCCTGGTTGGTGATGAACTTGGCAAAGGCGTTGTTTCCAACACGGGGAGAGCCGTAGGTAATCAAGTCGACGGGAATGCCGTCCTTGCGGAGGTAACCGGCACCGATGGTGGAGACAGCGGCGCCGAGGGAGTAGCCAGTCGCAACGACTTGGTATGTTGGGTTGGCTGCCTTGGCCTGCTTGACAAGTGCGGTGGCGCTAGAAGCAATCTCGAGCCAGGAGGCGAAGAAGCCGGTGTGAACGAGGCAGCCAAAAGTAAGGTCGCAAGGAATCTGGGCAAAGATAAAACTGTTGCAGGCAAAAGGCAGTTAGAAACAATCCGTGTTTGAGTGATTTGAAGAGAAAAGGCAAGCTTACTCGACAATCCAGGTCCGGAGAGAAACAGAGCCCTGGAAAGAAAGCACAATGACCTTGTCGACGTGATCAATGCCTACGAAGCCACGAGTATCCAAGACAGTACCGCTGTGAATGTTTGTTAGCTTTTTTTTGTCAGAAACAGCTCGAGTAGTAAGGACTCGACGTACATAACGGAGCCAACAACAGTGGCATTGTGATCTTGGAGGGTGTCGCATTCATTGTTGCCACAGGTGATTTTGGCACCAGGAGTGCTGGGTACGTTGCAGCTTGCTGCGGCAGTCCATTGAGCGTAGTGTTTGAGTTTGGCGAGATCGGCTGCCGAGACTAAAGGTGAATATGTCAGATATGGCTCGTACTGTGTTGGTGACTCGGAACTTACCAGATCTTTTCTCGCTGGGAGCGGCGAAGGCGAGGGCCGCCAGCGATAAGGAGGAAAGGAGCGAGAACTTCATGTTGAAGTCGAAAGAGGGACAGTGACCGACGGGACCGTGGAGAGCTACAAAAAAGAGAGTATAAGACCCAAAAGAAAGACAACGGTCATTGACTTGATGAACAAAAAGGTCACATCAACCTGTGTGCGATATCACAGGGTTCTTATAATGAATATCATCTCTAGACTCCTCCTACACCTCGCCTCCCCGCAGATTCACATGGAGTCTCATTGCCCCTGCAGGGACTCAGGAACGACGAATACCCGACCCTCCACGATAGAGGACCATAGCCTAGAATGGGCTAGTGGAGTAATTCTGGGCGGGTCAGGGCGACGTTCAGGATGTTTGTTTTGAACACCGTCTTGGCCGAAACGGGGCAGTATCGCCGGTAAGGTTGGTGTTGTGGAGCATTGAATTTGCTTGGAATCTGTTGCTTTGATGTTGAGTATAAGTCTTGTAAGTGTTGTGCATGAACATGTGATGAGGCATAAGAAATAATACTGTCTGTGCTGATTCTAGTACCTTGTTGGTACCGATATAAATCACGGAATATGTTCTAGATGGCTTCTAGGGTACCATACTTTTTGTCTGCTTGGATAGGTACAATGTGATCGAGTGGAACACTGGGAATAGAGATGCCAAGGGTGGATCAAGTCTGTGTGTTAAGTTTTTGCGCAAGGGGAAGGGGAGAATGAGAATGGTGGAAGCTTCGGTTTCTCGGATACCCCCGTACCCCCGCGTGTCTCACCAGAGAAAAAGCAGCTTAATTCAGCGACCATCTGAAGGTTAGAACAGATAACGGTGGGTACTAGTTTGTAATTGCTGATGGATATATGGGATGAATTTTGCTTTTCGTAAAAAGATGGGATATGGTGTTTTTACATGTGCAAGAGTTGATGAGGGAAAAAAGAAAGAAACCAAGCCAATCATTTCTTGGGTTTCGGAATCACCTGCAGGCTGCTGCACCTGTGATGCATCTGCCACGAGCTCCTTCCCGCCCCGATGCATCGTTGACGGTTGAGAATGAGGGAAAAGGAAGGTACCGTGACCCCCACAAACCCTAAAATTATGCAATCGGTTAGATAGTGAAAAAGGCCCGTAATCATAGCGTACACTAACAGTGGGGTCTGGAGCTCTTGGGAACATTTCCCAGCGATACGCGGATATTTGGGGGGAAATGAATTGCCACACAGACCTCTCTTTTTACTCCAAGCCATCGCTTGCAATCGGTTGCAAACCAACTGTTCCATCGCGCTCACGACACAATTTCCATATTCGTACCTCTTCTCCGATGAACAAACTTTTTTATATTTTTTGCGGGGTTGACACTGACAGGCTGAACACAAAAAGGCACCTTGCCCAATGCCCACCTGATCCTTTTTTCTCGACGTCGACGTCACTCTGCTTCTCTTCACAGAGGATTGAGACATGGTTCCCCGCCTTCGGTATATGGAATTTGGACCGTGGCCAAGAAATCCTTTTACTACCCTCCCTCTCACTTTATACGAAGCCACGTCCATATTGTAGGCGAGGAAAGGGATGTGTGAGGCTGACGAGGGAATGTTCATCAGATCATGCATAACAAAAACAAGATGGGGGAAATTGATGCATGAATCTATAGCCAATGATCGACAGCTGAAAAGGAGGCGTCCCATTGTTGATCTTCTAGGCGGACGAATCAGAAGGCAGATCATGACCATAGGTTGCAACCGCAATCTCAAAACGGCAGATTCCCGCCTTGTTGACCACCACCACAAAACAACTCCAACATGGCCAGCCTGAGGTAGCATCATGAGGTACCACGCCGCGCCCGCTGAGACCCGTGGATTCCTCATGCCCGGTCCGTATGACTTTCCGTCTAGTAAATAAATAAACGGCGGCCCGCAACCGCGCTTCTTTGATTCCGTCCCAACACCACGGTCACGTTCATGATGGCGGTGTCAAGTACTTTACGGCTTTCTCTCACCTTGGGTGCCGCCTTTGCGCCCCTTTCGCTCGGTGGTCCTGCCGTTGGCGCCAGAGACTCAGTTCCCCCAGAGTTCGTCGCAAAGCCGTACTACCCAGCGCCTCATGGAGGATGGGTTGAATCGTGGAAAGACGCCTACACCAAAGCCCAAGCCTTGGTCTCCCAGATGACCCTGGCTGAAAAGACAAACGTCACCTCTGGAATTGGTATTTTCATGGGGCAAGTGATCCGAGACACGGAGCGTACTGAGACCTCATTGCTAAAAAAAAAACAATAGACCATGTGTTGGCAACACAGGAAGTGCCGAGCGCGTTGGATTCCCTAGACTTTGCCTTCAAGACTCTGCTCTGGGTGTTGCATCGGCCGATCTTGTTACCGCTTTCCCGGCCGGTATCACGACAGGTGCTACTTTTGACAAGGCCTTGATCTACGCCCGCGCCGTGGCCATCGGCAAGGAGTTTCGCGGAAAGGGTGCAAATGTCTACTTGGGTCCTTCTGTTGGCCCCCTGGGCAGAAAGCCTCTGGGTGGACGCAACTGGGAGGGTTTTGGGTCTGATCCTGTTCTCCAGGGCAAGGCCGGTGCCCTCACCATCAAGGGCGTTCAGGAGCAGGGCATTATCGCAACCATCAAGCATTTAATTGGAAACGAGCAGGAGATGTACCGCATGTACAACCCCTTCATGCCCGGATACAGTGCAAATATTGATGACAGAACCCTGCATGAGATCTATCTCTGGCCATTTGCTGAAGCAGTTCATCAGGGTGTTGGCGCGGTAATGACCGCCTACAACGCCGTCAACGGCTCTGCTTGCTCCCAGCACAGCAACCTGATCAACGGCATCCTCAAGGATGAGCTTGGATTCCAAGGATTCGTCATGTCTGATTGGCTCTCCCACATTGGTGGTGTCGACTCTGCTCTTGCCGGTCTCGACATGAACATGCCTGGTGATACCAACATTCCCCTGTTCGGATATTCCAACTGGCATTACGAGTTGAGCAGAGCAGTTCTGAACGGCTCAGTTCCCCTGGACAGACTGAATGACATGGTCACCAGAATTGCTGCTGCTTGGTACAAGTTCGGTCAAGACAAGGACCACCCGCGCCCCAACTTTTCTTCCAACACTCGCAACAAGGATGGCCCTCTCTACCCAGCAGCCATCTTCTCCCCCAGCGGTCAGGTAAACTGGTTCGTCAACGTCCAGGATGACCACTACCTCGTCGCGCGCCAAGTTGCCCAGGATGCCATCACCCTCCTCAAGAACGACGGCAGCGCCCTCCCGCTCTCCACATCTCAGAAGATCAAGGTCTTCGGCACCGCCGCTGCGGTCAACCCCGACGGCCCCAACGCATGCTTGAACAGGGCTTGCAACAAGGGAACTTTGGGTATGGGCTGGGGCTCAGGGGTAGCTGACTACCCTTACATCGACGACCCCATCACCGCAATTAGGAAGCGGGTCCCCAACGTCCAGTTCTCCAACAATGACGGCTACCCCTGGTTCCACCCTCAACCATCTGCTGACGAGGTAGCCATCGTCTTCATCACCTCCGACGCAGGCGAGAACAGCTTCACAGTCGAAGGCAACAACGGTGACCGCAATAGCGCCAAGCTCGCAGCATGGCACAACGGCGACGAGCTCGTCAGAAAAGCTGCTGAGCAATACAGCACCGTAATCGTTGTAGCCCAAACTGTCGGTCCCCTCATCCTCGAGAAATGGGTCGATCTCCCCTCAGTCAAAGCCGTCCTCTTTCAGCACCTCCCTGGCCAAGAAGCAGGTGAATCCCTTGCCAACGTCCTCTTCGGCTCCGCATCCCCCGCCGGCCACCTTCCCTACTCCATCACCAAGAGACTCGAAGACTTCCCAGACAGCATCGCCAACCTCCGCGGCTTCGCTTTCGGCCAAGTCCAAGACACCTACAGCGAAGGTCTCTACATCGACTACCGCTACCTCAACAAACAAAAAATCAAGCCCCGTTTTGCCTTTGGCCACGGCTTGAGCTACACAACCTTCAATTACACCAGCGCCACAATATCCCCCGTCACTCAACTCTCTCTCCTCCCTCCCTCCCGCGCACCAAAGGGTTCGACCCCAACCTACTCCACCGCCATCCCTCCAGCTTCCGAAGCGATCTGGCCAGCCAATTTCAACAGAATCTGGAGATATCTCTACTCCTGGCTAAACGAAAAGGAAGCAAACGAAGCCTACGCGATCGGAAGTACCGGTTCAAAGAAATACGCTTATCCAGCCGGTTACAGCGAGACACAAACCCCCGGTCCGGCATCAGGAGGCGACGAAGGTGGAAACCCAGCTTTGTGGGACGTTGCCTACGAAGTATCAGTTACCGTCAAGAACACCGGTTCCACTTATCCCGGAAAGGCATCTGTTCAGGCTTATTTGCAGTATCCCGAGGGAATCCCCTACGATACGCCCATCGTTCAGCTTAGGGACTTTGAAAAGACCTCGGAGTTGGCGCCTGGTGGCGAGGAGACGGTGACGCTCAAGTTTACGCGGAGGGATTTGAGCGTTTGGGACGTTACGTTGCAGAACTGGGTCGTGCCTGGGTTTGATGGAAAGAGGTACACGATTTGGTTGGGTGAGGCGAGTGATAAGTTGTTGACTGCTTGTTATACTGATACTGGAAAGTGTGAGTCTGGGTTAACTCCTCCTGTTTAAGGGGGGTTGCATGTTTTGATTATCTGTAGTTTTGCAAAGCAGGCAGGCAGTCGTTACTCCTTGGGAATCTTTCTCAGTGTCTTTGATAATTTAATGTCTCATATCTTATACTTCTCCATATTTTACTCTGTTTTCAGCTCGGGAGAATATGCATCACCGTTCCGCAAGTACCAAAAAACAGCCATGATATCAACGCAAATTCCTTCTAATTGATGTAAATAATTTCAATATTTAAGCAACGATAACGGGCATTTCAGATTCCTTGCACCCGCGAGCAAAAATTGCAGGTGTCAAGAAAATTCCTGCTCTAAATCAAACCGCCGGGGGATTTAAAGCTCATCCCTGCCAGTGGTAGTGGCAACATCCTCCTCCTTCTTCTCCTCCGCCTTCTCGTCAACCTTGACATCCACCTTCTTGGTAGGCTGCCAGTTCAGCGCCTTCAACCGCTCTGAAAGGATGGGATGAGAGAAGTGATAGCTAGCAAATGCCCAGTCGGCATCCATCGTGCTGAGATTTTGGATTTGAAGCTTGATCAGGGAGCTGGCGAGCTGAGCGTTATACCCAAGTCCATTGGCGAAAGAGTCAGCCTGAAACTCGAAGCGACGGCTCAGAATGTTCATGAGGAACTTGATGACGTTATCAGCAGGTCCGAGGATATCCGAGAACAATAGGAATCCGACAATGATGGGGTGTTCCTTGTGGAAACCAAAGTCGGCGTAAAGAGAGTTGTTGTTGACAAAGACTGAGAACAAGGTGAAAATGTAGAAGAAGTGGGCCTGTCCCCAAACAAAATTAGCAATTGAGGTTTTATGGGTGAACCGGGGAAATGAATTTACCTGAGAGATACCAAATAGCTTGGTTGTGTGTCCCAAGCTCCAATGACCGAGTTCGTGGGCGAGGACGGCGACGACCTCTTCCTCAGTGCTCTTCTCAATGAGAGTATCATAGATGACGATGTGCTTCTTCCAGGGGAGACCGAAGAAATAGGCGTTGCTGTGAGCGCTACGCTTGCTGCCGTCGATGACATGCAACTCGTGGAGCGGGAACTTGAGCTTCTTGGCGAGATCCTCGACGTCAGTCTTCAGCTTGCCTTCCTCCAAGGGCGAGAGCTTGTTGAACAGCGGCAGAATGGCAATCGGATAGATAGTAATCATAAAGACCTGAAGGCCGGCAACGAACACCCAGAGATAGTAAAAGAACTGGCTACCAGTCTTCTTGATAATGGCGAGGAAACCGGAGAGAATAGGCGGGGTAAGAACAACAGCCAAGAGGTTCGACTTGATCATATCCGTGATAAACAGCTTGGGCGTCTGCTTGTTGAAGCCAAACTTTTCTTCCAAAACAAACGTGTTGTAAATGCTTGAGGGAAGCGAGACGATCTGATGGATGAAGATGAAACCGAGGATGAACACTATGGACTGCGAGATCTCTCCAGAGAAGCGGGCAGGCGCGAATCGGAGGAGGAGATCACCGGACCATGACCAGAGTTTCGGGAGAATATCAAAGTGGTAGAAAGCGAGGTTTTGGAGTTGACCGTAGAGGTTGTTGACGAGAGTGAACTTGGCCTTGGCGCGGCCGTATGCTTGACTTTTATCAAAGACCTCCTGCGATACCTCATGTTGCAATACTGCGGGCGGTTTCGTTCTCTGCAAGACGCGATACTGACGAATTCCAAGGATAGCTTCGAAGACGAATTGGGAGACGGAGAAGCCAATGATCAGTTTCTTCCACGGGAATAAAGGACGGTCCAGGAACCGCGCGAGGCGCTATAAAATACAACGGTTAGTGGGAGTGCGCGACGCAGAGAAGAGGAAAAAAATACACACCTGTAGAAAATCCATCGTGACGCCTGAAAGCCGCGATTGATACAATCAGCGCAGGCGTCAAATAATTTTCAACGAAAAGAATGGCAATGGAGGGGTTGAAAGAGAGAAGACAAAGTCCCTTTCAGAGAACAAGCTGTCCTTGAAACGTAATTACCCTTCCAGGCACCCGACCGACCGCCAAGCTGGGCTTACCTCATAGTGGATTAACCGATGTGATTGGTTAAAAGTCTCCGAAGCTATATGCCCTGCAAGTTGATTTTTTTCCCGACCGTTTTTTTCTTTGCTCATCAGATCAAATGCAACAAATGCATCAATTGCAATATCGGACTTTCTTTTCCATGAACCATGGAAGTTTGGTTTATTATTACTATTTCCATGCAATGGTTATGGTTCTTCTTCCTCTTCAGAATTCCAAGCAATACTGAATGCCATCCTTCAGGATGACCCTCCAAATAATTCACGGCCTGGTCCTCCTATCGTGGCAACACCCGATTGCTAATTGACAGTCCTGGCGATCACACAGACGATAATTGTTGCTTGTGTGTTCCGTTACCAACTACCGTGAATTAAAGTCCCGATCCACCGATTTCTCCGTTCCGAGGATTGATCGACTTGTTACTACTACTGCCTTGGGATTCTCATGTTTAGCTTGATACGTTCCAAGAGTTGTTCTCTGCTGTCCGAGTCTTGAGGGTGAAGGTTTCTCTGCGGACACGTCAGCATCCGTAGAACCCCCACAATATTGAGCACATGGTATCACGTACGGCGGCAAGCCATCTTTTCATTTCGTCCTTGGTCCATGATTCCGGCTCTCCCTTGGGATCAGGAGACGGGGGAAACATGTCTTCTCCCCAGATCCCCCACACGGCGGCGGCAGTGACCAAGCCGGCAAATGCTTTATGATCCCATCTATTAGAAGAATTCGAGCATACTTTATGCTGGCCCGCTTACCGAGAAACGCATTCTGCTACAGAGTTAGGAAATGTTGATATTCAAGATTGGTAAGATGGCTCACCTTTGACCTCAATGCATTGTCGAGTGGCGTTGGCATCTTGACTTTGGTTGCGGTATTGTTTGTTGATCGTATGTGCTGATAAATCCTGCAGAGAATAAAAACCAATGAGTACGAGCTCTGCTCAAAAAGAATACCAATATTTATGAGGCTACCCCAAGCATGAAATGGACAGATCGTCGTCGTCGTCAACTCGAGTGCTCTCAGAACGCCACAAGACACGTCAGCCCAGCCACATCTGGGCCGGGGAGCTATGACCAGGTCACCCTTGCAGCTTCTGGGCAAAATCTGGCGAATGACTGGCGGGGATTGTGCCCACCCCACAGAGGCCCGATTCGGCAGCGCAAACCCACACAAAATACTAAATTTTGAGAAATCTCCAGACTCAGCTTTTGAAAAACCCAGTCCCCTTTAGACCACCCTTATAGGAGCCTCAGCAAAATCAGTCAAAATGCCTCAAGAAATCGGAGACATCAAGAAGGTAAGGGAAATTCTGTCCAATTTCTTTCAGGTGTCAAAATCGCAGGCAAAGTGGAGTGCTGACATTTTTTGTTTTCTAGTTCATCGAGATCGCCAGGCGGAAGGATGCCTCTTGTACGTTTCTCTCTCTCGACAAACCCGATGGATAATTATTCCCGATAAAGATTGTTTTGGATGGAATCTGACGAATTTGTTTTCGCTTTGGAACAGCCGCCCGCATCAAGAAGAACAAGCAGCAGATCAAGTTCAAGGTCCGCTGCCAGCGCTTCCTCTACACCCTTGTCCTCAAGGACTCTGAGAAGGCCGAGAAGTTGAAGCAGAGCCTTCCTCCCAGTACGTTCAAATCGAGCAACGCAACAAGACACGAGAGGCAAGATTGGCTGACGAATGGAATCCCCTTCATCGCAATACAGACCTCCAGATCAAGGATGTTCCCAAGAAGAACAAGCGCGTCTCGGCATAAGTCTGATGGCTTCTGAAAGGGGTGACGTTGACGAAAGATGGGGAAAAACGGGTTTCTGACCTGATGAAGGCACTAACTTTTGCCGGTTCGGCCGTTTCTCTCCCCAGAGGACACGAACGAAGGAACGGCGTATTGGAACGGAAACCGAGTGGCTTGGTTGAGCTAGCGTTGTGGTTTACGAACCTCAAAAGGTTTCTGAAAAATGAATTTGCTATTCATCGGTCAACAAAGGGACCAAAGACATACAAAACAGACACCAAAAGTCCGCTTCCCATATCCGTCCGTGCCAGTTTAAATGAAGCGTTTGTAGTGCTTGCCATCGGCCCGGGTCTGAAACTGATGGATCTCGCTGTACTCGTCAAACCCAGGAGCCTTGGTGAAAGAGAGATGGTCCTCAGCAGTCTCCCATCCACCAACCATCACGGACTCTTCCTCCGTGGCACCTTCTGGGAGATCCTCTCGCCAACCGACCCTAACTATCTTGGGCTTGATAAATGCCGCCAGAATAGGCTTTACTTGGTTGAACCTGGTCGAAAACGCCTCCTTTCTTTCGCGGGGAATCCATAGACGACCAAGGCTGATGATCGGGTTCTCAAGAAAAGAATCGGGTGCATCGGTGTTGAGAAAATCCGCATCGACATGGAACAGGTCAAATCCTTTCTCCAAATCGAAATAATGGCCGAGCTCAGCCATTACCGTCTTGTTGGTGTCGCTGGCTACCCAATCCATGTGTGCCTGGACGGTATCCCATTGGGCAATGGTGAGGATCTTTGAAGGGTCTTCAACTTGCTGAAGCCATGCAGACGCTCGTTTCGATGTTGAGAGGGGCGAGTTGGGGAAGGTCTTTTTATGCCAATCATCTTGGATCGCCTGAATCTTAGTGAGGGCGGCTTTGGTCTCCTCAGTGAGGGAAGGGGTGGCAAGGTTGAGGATTGCGAACTCGGTGATGGTCATGTTCAAGTACTGATAATTTGGACTAATGTACAAGTGGTGATTCTTTTCCGACATTAACCTTTGATGGTTTGGGCCCCTTTATATAGTTTGCTTTCCAATAAGGCAGCCGTTGGAAACGTAACTTGTACGGACCGACGGATGCACAGGATTTTGACATCCGAGGCGCTCGCATCTTGAATGCAATCTCATCCACCATGAGGGCCTCATGTTGCTCTCGTGAGGTCTTTGTATCACCACTACCCACGGTGTAACCAGCTGGTATGGAGATCCGCGCAGAGATAAGCCACTCAGCGCCACGGAAGTGTCGATTTTATACCAGGTACCAGCTGGGAAATGTGTGTGACACTGACCAGCTGTTCCATCTGACTGCATCAACCCCTCATCACTATCTACATGGAACAGCGTAACCCGCGTATGCTTGTGGCGCACACCTTGCTGAACACACACGCGGAGACACTCCCAAGTGGGAATCGTTTACGCCGAGCGCGAGCGGGCTGTGGCACCGACGAAAAGGAAAATAAGAACCTGGCAACAGGTCCCGGAGCAGAAGCAGAACGTCACGGGGCCAATTGAGGATTTTCAAACGTGCGTGGGGGAAATTGCTTGTTTTGGTCTGTGTCGGATAGTGCCGAGATGGTCCATTAATTCCACTCCTGCGATCCATGACTTAAGGTCACGAGGCCGAGAAATTGAATTGCTGAGATGAGATTGATGAACTTTTTGAAATCATGGTTCCTGCAAGGGGAAGGGGGAAACAGGGCCAGAACCAAGAAGCATCCATGGTCCTTCCAAAAAGTCTTGCAGCTTCTAGCGCGGGCCCCCTGAAAGTGGCCTCCCGAGGCCCCGATTTGCCGGTTCAGTTATAAAAGCCCAACGACCAATCAGAAGCTTCGAATATCACCAAATGCTACCCCATTCGTCTTGTACCCCTGCGGCGTGGCTTAGCAGTGCCCGTCATTTTTATCATGTCAAGTTCAAGCTTCGGGAGATTGGAGATTTGCTAAGGTATTTCCCAGCAACCCCCTCCTCAACGTTTTCCGTCCTTCTTTTCTTCCATAGGCGCCCGTTCTTTCAACCAGAACGGAAACACCAATTTTTTTCTTCGACATCCACTGTCGATTGGGATTTGTTCGAGACCGCAACAATCAATTCCTCCTGGCTCCACTATTTTTATTCTAACTACCAATCCCCTTTCTCTTCCTCCTCAAAGTGACCTCACTCAGCCCATCGTTCACAACCTTGAACATTTCAGCTTCCTTTGCAGCGTTTCTGTGGCTTCGATTGCTTTTTAAATCTTGGCCGAACGTTATCTCGCTCTTCTGGACCATTCTCTACGTCAGCGACCAGGCCCAAGTAGACGACTCCCACTCTTAGCCCAACCCACCCAATCCTCAGGCGCACATCACCCAACGCCGCCGTTTTTCCGTGGTGTCTGATTCTAAAAAAAAACCACCATTCCTCCCACGGCTCCTTTGTCCTGCGGCCGTTCTCGACCGCTATTGAGCGTTCGGTCGGCTAGTTATTGTTCTCGACATCGTGGGTTCAACCCTTTGTTTATCGTACCGAGTCCCGAGAGCCCCAGCCGGTGGAACTGGAACGACCCAACCGACGCCATGACGCAGCGAACCGTAACCAACGGCCACAATGGCGTCCACCTCGACGTCGACTTGTCCGACAGCCCTGGCACTTCCAGCGGCAACTCTAGCGACTCTGGTCTCGTTGAAATCACCAACGGAGTGAGCAGCGCAAAGCTCAACGTGAGGAAAAACATAAAGCGCAAACAATCGAGCCCCATGATGCCTTCCTTCATGGTTTCTGCGCCTGGAAAGGTTATTGTATATGGCGAACACGCAGTTGTACATGGCAAGGTGGGCAAAATCTCCAGGAGCTCTACTGGAGAAGTTGGGGCTGACATGATGTGTTCTTTCAGGCCGCAATAGCAGCTGCGATATCGCTGCGCTCATATCTCCTTGTGACGTCGCTTTCGAAATCTCGACGCACAGTAACGCTTACGTTTCCCGACATTGACTTTGACCACACTTGGAATATTGACGACTTGCCGTGGGAGTTGTTCCAGCAGCCGCCAAAGAAGAAGTATTACTACAGCCTCGTCACCGAGCTCGACCCAGAACTTGTCGCAGCCGTTCAACCATACCTTGCCGATGTATCGCTCCACAAGCCCGCCGAGATCCGCAAAATACACCAGAACTCGGCCGGTTCGTTCCTCTACATGTTCCTCTCACTGGGTTCTCAATCCTTCCCCGGCTCCCGATACACACTCCGCTCAACAATCCCAATAGGAGCTGGCCTGGGAAGCAGCGCAACAATTGCGGTTTGTATGTCTGCAGCTCTGCTCCTTCAGCTTCGAACGCTCTCGGGCCCACATCCAGACCAACCGCCCGATGAGGCTAGACTCCAAATCGAGCGCATCAACCGGTGGGCACTCGTCTACGAGATGTTTATCCACGGCAACCCTTCTGGTGTTGACAATACTGTCGCATCGCAAGGCAAGGCCGTTCTTTTCCAGAGGACCGACTACAGTAAACCACCTATGGTCACACCTCTGTGGGATTTCCCCGAACTGCCATTACTTCTCGTCGACACTCGCACACCAAAATCTACGGCACATGAGGTAGCAAAGGTTGGGAGGCTCAAGGACGCACATCCCAAGTTGGTGGGTAGCATTTTGGACGCTATTGACAAGGTCACAGATTCGGCAGCCGAGGTTATAAAACAGCCAGGATTTGACACCAAGGATGAGGAGAGCCTGCGCCAGGTGGGCGAATTGATGACTATCAACCACGGTTTGTTGGTATCGCTTGGTGTATCACATCCAAGGTTGGAGCGCGTGCGCGAGCTGGTTGATCATGAGGGCATAGGATGGACCAAGTTGACAGGTGCCGGCGGCGGTGGGTGCTCCATTACCTTGCTGAAACCCGGTGTTCCTAGGGAGAAGCTGGATCGCTTGGAGGAGCAACTCGACCAGGAGGGCTATCAAAAGTTTGAGACGACTCTGGGTGGTGATGGAGTTGGTGTCTTGTGGCCTGCAGTTCTGAAGAACGGAACAGCCGAGGACGATGAAGGTGGCATGGAAATCGACCTGGACAAGTTCTTGAGCGCCGAGGGTAATGATGGCGTCGAGAGGTTGGTTGGAGTTCACGGTGGCGTTGGTGAGAGGAAAGGATGGAAATTCTGGAACGTGGAGAGCTAGTAATGGTTTTTTTGCTTTTTATAAGTACCCGACTTTTCTTTTTATTTCCCTAGCTTTGCCTTATCTTTATTGTAATCGAAGTGGTTTTTGAAGCTTTTCAACACTTGGCAGCGGAATGAACGGAAGGAAAATCTTGTATCAAATATTTCTTGGGTCAGGAACTTTTTTAATGTTTACTTTGCAGCGTATAGAATCTGTGGAACAATGGGAAATTTACTTGGATACAAAAAGTGGGATGTAATATTGAGCTACATGTTCTTCTGTACTTGTTTTAATCTTCAGTTGTATTCTGATCTACCTGGAGCTATCTAATAGCTTTTGCATGTATTAATATGTATCCTTTATGAGCTTTTACTGATTCAAAAGCTGCAAACAGTCCAATATGGTCTTTTCGTATTGTTGTCTTTGATCATTCATTATGATTGTTCTGTCAGGGTGGATGGATGGTTCAGACGACCCCTTGTTTTTGTTGGTTGAGGGGCAGATTGAGCGGGGGAGGAGCGGGAGCTTGCATTTCGCGACCCGCTTAGAGCGCAGAGACCCCGCCAATTCATTGAGCTTCCCAGGCACACCTCCCCGAACCGACCTGAACGGCAGCCCTACTCTGTCTGCCGACTTTGTTTGCCCGACCCGCGTCTTCTTTTTGTTTTTGAATCCTCCCTATCCAAAGAAAGGGAAAAAGAACTCGGAAGGACAAGAGAAAGGAGTGGTGGTTTAATAGTTTTCACCCCCCGCCATGCCACCAAAGGGAAAGTCGGCGCAAAAGCCCAAAGCATCAACCACGACTGACGGTGAGAGAGCAACCTCCTCCTCCTCCTTCTTCTGCTCTTGAACATAAATTTCACATTTCGCTTCCGGTTTTTTTCTTCTTTTTCTTATTTCATCACCTTTGAAATAACTGACAAACCGGGCCTTTTTGGTATTGTTCAATCAGCCGCAGCACCACTTTCATCAACAACAATAATCGTACCGACTAATCCTGCAGCAGCAGCAGCAGCAGCAACAATCCTCGAACAATCCCGTATCCGAACCGACCTTACAAATCCTTTTGCCCTTACAACAACAACAACAACAACAAAATCCATTTCGACTCTATCTAAACAAGATCAACTAGCTTGGTTCTCCGCCTCGTTAATCTCTCGGTATTCATCTTCTCCACAACAGAAAACCGCAAGCTATAACAGATTATTTGGTCCCAAACCGCTCAAAGACCTCTGGAAACCAGTTTGCGAGTTTAGTTTACCTCTCAAGAGGATACGTAAACCCCGGAGGTTCTTCGGAGGGATTGACGGAAGAGGAAAAGAGGTATCGGGGTATACACTTGAAGAGTTTGAGGCGAGAAAAGAAAAACAGATTCGATTGGGGTGTTTGGATTTGTTAAGTCGGGGGTTTAAAGATTTGAGAGGGAAGGAAAGAAGAGGTGTAGAAGGGGTTTTTGTTACGGAATCAGAGATTGAAGCGGAAAAACAGAGGAGAAAGGAGATGGCGGGTTTGAAAAGTCAGTTGTATGGTGGTCCGTTTGGAATAGGAGAGACGAGGAAAATGGCGTTGGATCCGGAGTGGGATGATGTGCAACCTGTTTGGGTTGAGGAGGTTGAAGGGGCGCTGGCTTCTATTGCTTATAGTAGGGATTATGCTGAGGGTGAGTTTTCTTTTTCATATACATACGAGGTGGGGTTTTGCTGACGATGAATTATAGCCATGGCGTACCTAAGAGCTGTTATGCAGGCAAAGGAGTATTCGGAACGGTGTATCAGGTTGACTGAGCACATTATCCGACTGAACCCTTCGCATTACACAGTTTGGCTCTACCGCGCGGCGAATCTGTTTGCGTTAAACCTCTCTATTCTCGATGAGTTTGAATGGTTAAACGCCGTTGCGTTGGAGAATCTAAAGAACTACCAGATTTGGCACCATCGTCACTTGTTGGTGGAGCATTATTATCCTACTATTGAAGGGGATACAGAGGCGATTGAGAAGTTTGCGGCTAAAGAAAGAGAGTTTCTAAAGACTATTCTGGACGAGGATACCAAGAATTATCATGTTTGGTCTTATAGATCTTATTTGGTTGGCAAGTTGAAGCAGTGGGGCAACGGGGAGGAGCTCAAGGCTATTGAAGGGATGATTGATGATGACGTGAGGAATAATTCTGCTTGGTCTCATAGGTTCTTTTTGGTGTTTTCGAATCCGGACCATGCGACGGTTGGGCTGGCTGCTTCGGAAGTTGATACCAAGCTTCCGGCTGAACTGGTGGATAGGGAGGTTGAGTATGCTCAGGAAAAGATTTTGTTGGCGCCTCAGAACCAGAGTGGTTGGAATTATCTAAAGGGAGTGCTGGTGAAGGGAGGGAGGAAGTTGGGAAGTGTGGAGGGGTTTGTGAAACAGTTTGTTGATGGGTTGGTCAGTGGTGAGGACAGTGAAGTTGTCAAGAGCACGCATGCGCTTGATTTGCTTGCGGAGATTTATGCGGAAAGGGGGGATAAAGAGAATGCTGATTTGTGTTTGACGAGGTTGGCGGAGAAGTGGGATAGGATTAGGAATGGGTATTGGCAGTGGAGGAGGCAGGCTTTGCATGAGGTTGTTTCGGCGGCGGCGTAAAGGGTTGTTTTTGCAGATATTGGACTTTTGTTATATACCGGCAGATGATGCAGATTGAACAGGCAAATTTGGGAATTAACAGGAAAAGGGTCTTGTGTTGTTTGGGGGGGGGGGCTTAATTTTTGCTGTGTGAATCGGCGATGTCTTTTACATGTAGATCTGTGTGACGGTCGAGACGACTGGCACTGCAATGACCAATTGACCAACCTTCCAAAAGGAACGTCGAATTGTAAAGTCAACACTTCACAATTCAATTGCAGTATATATATGGTTTCTACGGTGACCAGCCGTCACAATCTGGCAGTCAAATTGTTATTATTGTGTACATTGGTTATTGTACTGAATTATATTGGATGTCAGTGCACTAATACCGATGGCTCCGGCGCTGCCAACCCCAACCCCACCGTAAATACATTTGAATTATTGTTACTAGGGTTAGGGTTATTAATTCGTTCTTTATATATTCACAATGATGAGATGACGGACGCTTTATTTTATATTTTTTTTTATTTTTTTTCAAACCCAAAAAAAAAGTTTTTATGAAAGTTTTGGTGATTTTTTGTTCGTTTTTTGTTTTGTTTTTTTTTAAAAAAAGAACAAATTGGTTTAGCTATTTTCTCTTTAGCATAAAACCTTTTCGCCGGCTTGAAGGACCTCGCGTCAGGCGCAAAGCCCCGAGCCCGGCAGGAAACCTAAAATTCCCACCAAAAATATGTTTTTCGTGTCCGAAACGAATGGCCGACTCCGGCTCGGATATTTTCGATCCCAGGCTTGATGACATGGCGCGAGCTTCCGAGTCCGACACGCGAAGGCTTCCAGTAACGACGCGAGTGGTTTTCATGCTCGGGGCAGTTCGAAGCTCTCTGCCCCTATTTCCCCCCTTTTTAGTTACGAAAATTCAATTACCATACAATAACCCCCCCTTGAACGTTTATTAGTGCCATGTCTGATCATAAACATGGTTTCTTGAAATAATAAAAAAACGCCTATTTATAGATAAATATCTTTTTCTTAAACGAAAAAAGGGCCTTTGGAAAATAGATAGACCTTTTAGATATCAAAAAGGTATGTTTATGATCAGGAAGGGATATTTATTTACAAATAGGCGTTTTTTATTTATTTCAAGAAGGCATGTTCATGATCACAGAGGCATAAATATCGTGCTAACAAATGTTCAAGCCGCAGGAATTTGGTTTTTAACACAAGTATTCAACGAACTTGGGCAAAATCTTTACAATTTGAGACAGGAAAATGTTCAGTCTAGCTAGTTATATTTTCAGAACACACAAAGGCTTTTCTATGCTAACTATCCAATATGATGATCAGGGTTCAAAGATACGTATGTACATACATCGTACCTTATTCACCACCCATTGTTGTTACAGCTTGCTATATAATTTCTACAAAGATGCGCAATGGGATTTAGTAATCATAAAATCCCTTTCCGCTCTTCTTTCCCAACCAACCAGCATCAACCATATTCTTCAACAACACACTAGGCCGATACTTTGAGTCGCCAGTCTCAGTGTACAATACCTTCATAATAGCAAGGCATGTATCCAAACCAATAAAATCAGCAAGCTGGAGGGGACCCATAGGCACGTTTGTGCCGTTCTTCATGATTGCGTCGATCGAGTCGCGGTCGCCTACTTTAGTCTCGAGACAAATGATTGCCTCGTTGATATAGGGCATCAGAATGCGATTGGCCAGGAAACCGGGTGAGTCGGCAGAGATAGAAGGGATCTTGCCCATGCGTTTGCAGAATTCGACCGCCGTATCAAGGGTTTCCTGGCTTGTTTGAAGACCAGAGATGATTTCTACGCCTTTTTGAACTGGAACGGGGTTCATGAAGTGGGTAGACACTACTCGGGAGCTGTTGGAGGTATCGTTGGGGTTTCCGGCGGTTGTGGAGGCCGCAATGCGGGTGATGGAGATTGAAGAGGTATTAGTTGCGAGGATTGCATGTTTCGGGGCGATCTGAGCAAGTTTGGCAAAGATTTCGAATTTGAGAGAGGGAATCTCGGGGACGGCTTCGATGATGAAGTCTGCAGAGTCGAGAGAGTCGATGGTTGTGGACGGGGTTAAGAGGGCGCGAGCGGCGTCGGCTTGGTCTTGGGTGATTCGCTGCTTGGAGACGTCTTTGGCGAGGAGCTTGTCGGCGAAGGCGAGACCTTTGTCGAGGGAGGCTTGGGAGGAGTCGACGAGGGTTACTGGGACTTTTGCTTTTGTGGCGGCGACCAGCGCGATACCGAGACCCTAGGGGAATGGATGTTAGAGAGAGGAAAGAGAGGTAGGGTGTAGGGATGTAAAGTTTACCATTTGCCCCGCGCCGATAACACCCAGACGTTTTACTTCAGCAGCTGGTCGAAGTGCTGAGGAGCTGAAGCTCCGCAACTGGTTGGAAACACGCAATGATTGTCTTGAAAACATTTTTACAACTGTGGTTTACTACGAGAAAAAGAATTGTAAGTTCCAATCGTGGAATTCAACAAGAAGAATGCGCCGGAAAGTGTTGCTTGTCCGGCTAGCCTCGGTCCATGCCCCCTGTTTGCAACCATCCAGCGCATGTGTAAGTGTCGCATTGGCACAGTGTTCAGGGAGCTACGGAAACTGTCACTGATACACTGTGTTCGATCTCTGTGGGGTAAAGGACCGCGTTCGCGTAAATTGATCTCACGACGCGTCCTTTGCCCATTTGATGCCAAGCATCTCGAGACATTACCAAGTATCCAATTTGTTGCGGTACAAAGTCTCAAAGTCTTCATATGGTCGTTTTGAGCTGGTTTATGTGATTTACGCCCAATATGGATGACTCTGAAGTCGATCGCGACGTCGTCCATCCGCAGGTTCGGGCACACATCAACTCTCTCGTTTCTGCTGTAAGTCGTTTCGCTTCTGTGTCGCAATGTTGGTTTTTGTATCTAACGAGTTGGAATACAGCTGGGTGGACTCGAAGATGACGGATACAAGCTCGGAGACGACGCCCTCGAGGTACTGCGCGACCTGAAAAGATGGATCAGGTTCTACGACGAAAAGACGAATCGAATGGATGTTGCACGATGCATTGCCGACTCCAACATTGTCGCGACCGATTTGCTACAAATCTTGGCCCTGTGGCCACCGAGCGAGAGCGAAAGCAAGTACAAATCGAGGCTCGCATTGGCGTGTTTCGAGATTATTGTCCCCCTCACCTGGCCTATAGATAAGGACAAGGAGGCAATGACCATCAACCACCATCGACACATGCCCGTCCTTCACTTGGCCCAATTGAACTACAAACGGGCAATAATCAACTTTGATTCTGCTCAAATCCTTACCACCGCTATCAGAATAGCTCTTCCATCACTGGCTTTAGCCAACAGGGATCGGACGGCCCGTGATCAGGCTGTGATCAAGCTGGTACTGTTCTTCATAAGGAATATTGCCCAGATATCTCCTCCGCCGAGGGTCAAGTATGATGGAGACGAATCTCAAATCTCCCGGTCAACTCTCATCGACGCATTCTCTTTCCAAGATGTGTTGTTGACTATCTTGACCTTTGCATCCAACATGGGCGATGATTTTCGGACTGAGGATACGGTCGTAATGGAAATAATCTTCCACCTCATCAAGAGAGTCGACCCCAAGACACTCTTTATCAGCGAGAAGGAGTTGCACAAGACCCAGGCAGACGAGCTCACTGCCGCGTTTAATAAGGAGGCTGCCATGCTGCAGTCATACAACAAGGGGAAGCCAACACGTCACAGTCGCTTTGGAACCATGATTTGGGTGAAGCGGGAAAATGGCAAGAACATCACTGTATCGGGGCAGGACGCTCTGGCGGATGCAGCCACCAGGGAGAGAAAGATGGACAGCACAAAGACTTTTAAACCGCCAAGGAGACCCAGGAAAGAAGAGATGGAGCCAAAAGACCTTGGACCTCCTGTTACCCTCGATGAGAGAGCACGTCAGCAGCTTACATCGTTTGTGTCAGAGTTCTTGGACACCGGGTTTAACCCACTATTCGGACATGTTCGAGCTTCAATTGAGCGCGAAGCTCCTCACGTCCTGGAACACCACAAAACCCAATTTTTCTATACCGTAGCATGGTTTCTCAAGGCAGAAAGAATGCGTAGGAAAGCAAACAAGGAATCCAAGGAACCGCGGTCGGAAGAGGAGATTGGCAGTTATAATCTCGTGGCGGAGGTGTTTCAACAACCCATGTTGGTCGGTTTACGTCGGTTTTTGATTAGAGGTCATGGCGACAGAGACTGGCAGTTACTGACAACCGTTATGCGATGTTACACTCAAGTATTGCTCACTGTTCAGGAAATGTCTGATTCGGGCAATGAAGAAGACGAAGAGATTGCCGACAATATTTTGAGTCGACTGTTCTACGAAGAGGATACCCACGATGTCATTGCTAACCTTGCTCGGAACTACAAGGACCAAGGGTTTGAATACCTTGATGCTTGTACCGAGTTCACACATACTTTCCTGCGAATCCTTGAGGGCTACTCGAAACAAAATGTCGACCTTCAAGTGCGCACAAGAAAAAGGAATCGAAAGAGGAAAAAGGCCGCCAAAGAAGCCGACAGGCAGGTCGAGGAAGACGGCGATGACGCCGAGGATGATTCTGCCGATGACGAGCGACAAGCAGAAAAGACCAGCCAGGACAGGAAGTTCGACTTTAAACGGTTCGCAACCAGATTTGTGCCACAAGGAGTGGTTGATACGTTTGTCGAATTCACAAAGTTCTACCGCGACCTCAACGACGAGCAGTTAAAGAGGGCGCATCGATACTTTTATCGAGTCGCATTCAAGCAGGACATGTCTGCCATGCTGTTCCGCTTGGACATTATTCACCTCTTTTACAACATGATCAAGGGGCCCGAACCGCTGGGAAAGACCTCGTCAATGTTCAAAGAGTGGGAAGAGCTATCGAAGCAAATCATCAAGAAATGCGTCCGAAAACTCCAGGACCGCCCGGTTTTGTTTGCTGAGATCTTGTTTTCCAAAATCAACAGCACAGCGCATTATTTGGAGTACGGTTTCGAGAAACAAACTGTCTCGCGGTCAAACCCAAAACCTGGTGCAGAACTGGAATTCAAGAAGCAGAATTTGTCACTTAGAACCCAAATTGGTATTGTCGTTGGAGTCTTGATTGACAGAGGGCATTTTGATCTTCTCGAGTTGATTAAATTCGAGTTGGAGAGGGCCGAATCGGAACGCCGAGCCTGGGAGAATGCTAATAAGGCTCTGCTGCTGCCCACAGTCGAAGTTGGTTCGTCGGAAACTACCGAAGAACAGCCACAACCGCCACCACAACAGCCTGTCGACGAATCAAGAACGGCTCCTTATATCGGTAAGCAGACAAACCAAACCAACCAATCCCATTCATTGTTTATGTATGACTGACAAAACCCCTTTTCCCCCTGTGTTACAGTGGTACAACCTGAACGTGGCAACGAAAAAGAATGTCAAAAAGCAATGTTTAAAAACCCACACCTTCGTTTATTGATGAAGCTCGTCGGAATGGAGCGTTTAGCCCCTACTCTAGAAGAATCCATGGATTCCCTCTGGATCTTCCCGGGAAGTATTCCTGCGGATAAACTCAAAGAGTGTTTGGATTATGTTCATCAGGCAGAGTTTGCGCCTCCAATTTTTGATAATGAAGAGTCGGCAGAGGATCAATTACGGAGGAAATCATCATCTGCGCCTAGACCCCCGAGGAAGAGAGCTGCGTTTGATGATGATGATGATATCTTGGATGATGGAGAAGAAGAAGACTTTATGTTTCCTATGGGTGGTCCGACGGTTAGGAAGTCTACGGCAGAGGATAGACCGCCTAAGAAGAGGAGAAGAAGAGAACGGGACGGTGAGGAGGAGGAGAAAGAAATTGATGATGAGGCTGCTGCGGAGAGGGCGAGGGAGAGAAGGGAGAGGAGGTTGGAAAAGCAAAGCAGGATCAAGAGCGCAATGTATGTCAGTCCTAGTGATGATGAGGATGACGAGTGGGATGAAAGGTTGATGAAGGAGGTGCCTGCTGCGCAGGAGTCTTCGTGGGAGAAGCTGTTGAATATTGATGGGTTGACGAAGAAGAGGCCGAGGTCGAATCTTACGCCGGAACCGGCGGTGCCGCGGCCGGTGTGGTCGCCTTTGGCTGCTAGGAGGACGAGTATTGCGACTGGGTTGGGGAAGAATAGGGTTCTAGATGAGGATGAGGAGGATGAGGAGGGTGAGGGTGATCAGAGTGATGAGGATGGTGGGGAAGAGGAGGAGGAGGATACTCCGATATTGTCGTCTGGTGCTGTCCCTGATGGGGATAATGAGAAGGATGCTGCTGCTGCTGCTGCCTCACAGATGGATGTGGACAACGACGATAGTGAGGAAGAGGATGATGTGCCTGTTGTTAAGCAGGTTCGGGCGAGACCGAGGGCAAAGGCTGCGTTTCTTATTGATAGTAGTGACGAGGAGTAATGGGTTGCTTTGTGTTGGGGTACATATATGTGGTTTGTTATTATTTCTCAGAAATAATTGCATGGCGTTTGTTGTCAGGATATGGAAGTTGGGCATGGGCATGTTTTTTTCGAAAATGTTAAGCTACAAAAGACATGAAATTATATATGTTTTCCTTTTTCCTCCCTCTAAGTACTTCGCCACACTCCACGGTCTATTTTCCACAAACACCTTTTTTATTCCAATCTTGGTTCATCGACTTGTGTCCCCCCTCCATACAATTTTACTGGTTCCTGCAGTAAATACAACACGATGTGGAGAACGCTCGGCAGCGGTACCCCGCGCTAAACAGAAGAGACGGCGCTATGCAACGCGATGCAAGGGGTTCCCACAGATGTCAAAGTCATCGTCAAAGAAAGCCACGTGAAAGCTTGGTGTGATTGAGACATTTGGTTGGCGGTTAACGTTAGGTTTTAGACTTTTTTTTCTTCTTCGCTAATCAATCTTTGGCGTTTCTAGAGTTTGCCGGTGTAGTCGTGTTCAAGGGTGGGTGCACTGGCACCAGTGGTGGCGCGTTGGTGTCACCCAGACTTTGGGGAAGGCGCGTTCGAAGTGCTTCGGAAGTGCCAGTGATGAAGGGCAACCGGGAAATCTGCTGAATGGGTGGCCACCCCAAAGGGCCTACCTGCCGTTTTTTCCCCTTTCGTCTCTTTTGACGTGCATGAAAAAAACGCCATCTGAAAAAGTGCAGGATTCTTCAAAGGAAAAGAAAGACAACAAAACCAAGTCTAGATCCTCTTCTCGCCATCCTCCCAAGTTCCGACAAACCCCAACATCCTCGCGCTCGTTCATCGCCAACAAGCAATACGCGACCAACGAGGGCATCGATTCGTTTATCTGGAGCTGCTGGTGCTGGCGGCTGTCGAAGATGGATACATCAAATTGGTAGTTTTACGTGATGTAGTCGGAGGCTGGTTTTGTTTCGTCCTTTTGGATTTGTGTTTTCTGAAGTTGTCAGACGGCACGGCAACAAAAGGACTGTTAGCAACTGGAAGGAATATTTACCTTTTCTCCTTCTTACTCTTCTTGCTCGAACTGCCGAAACATTTAAACATTTTTACAGCTAACTTTGCTGATTAACCGAAAGGTGAGTAGCTGATGGAATCAGGTTGTGTGAATGGGAGAAAAGGGGAAAGGGTTTCCAGATTTCCAAAGGGAACCCAGGACAGGTGCAGGAGAAGCCACCAGAAGAGCTGCTCTGCAGGAAAACATGACCTCCTCCCAGCAATTTCGTTTCAGTGCAAAGCTGTCAGCCTCACAGAGCACCTGACCCGTCCCACTTTCCCCCTGCTCCCCGAGACGATAGCGATGGATCATTGCATCCAATCCAGAGATGCTGATTTGGCTGATCTTGACACAAGATAAGATCGAATTCTTCTGATTGGGTCACCAGGCGCGTCAATCCAAGTATAAACGAGCGAGGAGGCGGCCGCCGAGGTTGTGGTTCCTGGGTGTTTCTGCATCCCCCGGCTCATCGACGATTAGGTGGTCAGGGGTCTGGGCGGCAGCTGGATAACCTGGTCTCTGGAACAAAATCCGTCTTCGCCCGGACAACCTTCAACGCCAGCAAACGCGGAATAGACAGTAGATCAGTCCATCTCCGGTGGATAACCGCCAATCTCATCCTCAGTCCAAAATTGTTCTGGTGCGATAACTTGGGCAAGTTTCGTCTTCTTTCCGTCCCTCAACCACGCGACCACGACGACAATACCTCTCAGACAGCTTTCACCAACTTTGAGGAAGAGAATCCTTCACACGTTCCAAGAAAGAACGTAAGCCTCGATCCAGAACAACGGCTCTTATGCATCCTCAAAATCCACCCATCTTCGAGCAGTCCGATTTCGGGATGGTACTTGTTCCCAACCCAGGAGAAGCGACCAAGCGCCAACAGGATCCCAAAATTCCCCGCCGGTGTTCTCAATCCGAATTCCCCGATCACGAAACCACGTGACCTTGAACACAATTGATTAGCGCGTGCGGGGGAAGGGTGCTGAGCCAAAGAGTAAGCCACAACCTGCCAGGAGGTGCCAAGAGTGTTTGACTAACCAACTGTCCCGCAGGAAGCACATCCATCACTGGCTGCCAGCTGCGTGCGAGCGGTTCGAGGAGCGAAAACAGCGATAATCTCCGAGTTTTTGCTTCATTCGAGGGTTTGTTGATCGAGCTCGCATCTTGACAGCAATAAGTTGAAGCCGTCTCGGTTTCGCTGTCGTTGTCCGAATGACCCAATGATCTCTGATTAGGGTTAGGGTTCTCGTCGTTGAATCCGTCGATCAAGGACAATGATGAACAGAGTAGGTATTGTGGTTGGATCGGTCGAACTGTCGTAAAGAGGATATTGAGGGATTTTGTGATCAATTTACCACATAAACGGGTGTTCGGTGAAGCGGCGGCGCGGTGGTGCAGTGGTATTTATAGCCTCGGTTGACTGATGGGCCAGGGGTACCGAGCTGTTGAATCAAACGTTAGGTGCTGCCGACCACTATCACAGGGTTATTATACGTACATGCATATTGACCACAGAAATGGTGTTCTGCTTCACCAATCACGATCTTTAATTCGGTGCTTGATTCCTGAGTGGATCGTGCCAAAGCCCTAGCATTCCACTGCATGCGGCTAATTCATAGGGGAATGAGGGGAAGCCAGGCGGTGATGGGCTGATCGGAGTCATTGGTAAAACGCTCGAGAAAAGGAGAAATATTGAAACAAGAGGAAGACTGGCAAGAAAAAGGAGCTCGCGAGTGAGACGATAAAGAACAAGCAAATGATATTAGGGACAGGGGAATTTAAAACAAGAGAACGGCCCCAGCACGTTTAGACGCGTCTCAACTTGGAAGGAGTGCGGGGACAACTCAGGACTAGGGCTGCTGCTGAGTGGTAGATGGAGGCAAAGAGAGAAAAACGGCAAACTTGGAAAGAGCTGAGAAGAATAGTGGTGGATTTATACTCGCTAGGTAAGGAGCTCATCGGTGAATGGTTGTCAGCCAAGCTGAGATCCCTTATTGTTTTTAGATTACGATTAGACGCCGTGGCACGGGGGCACGAAACCCCCCAATGGTAATGTCTCTTCTCTGTCTTTTCTGGGAATCACTGTCGTACTATTGGATCAGTTTCCTTGCATCACAAATCAGTCAATTAAGAAGTTTACCTGCAAGTAACGGCACCAAACTTTCGTGCGTTCTCGTTGCTTGGACGTTATTTTGTGGGGGGGTTTTGCCCCTATGTGTCTTCCGATGTTCAGGATAACGGGCCTCAGGTAGGCAGCCGTTCAGCTTCTGCTATCGTCCGTTCTGCAGTCGCCGGTGAAATTTTTTTCGATGCGGTTGTGAATACAACCAGGGTGTTGGTTTGGGGAAATTCTCTAGATTTTTCTTTGATCATCTAATCTCTAGTTTGAGGTGACGATGCAGCCAGCAGTTGGAAAAATCTTGCAAGTAAGTTGTCCCAGAAGAGAGACCTCGTGGTGCGAGTACTTGGTACTTCATTCAGGAGCACCTAACGGAATTGCAATGACTTGGACAGGAAGGACTCTTAGGATTGCTGGGTGTTTCTTGTGTTGTTCCAAACTCGTGGCCGATACATCACGACCGAGACGCTCGACTTCGAGGCGATCGCCGTTGCTTCCTCCTTCGAATGCTCTCGAGCGAATGTCAGTCAAGACTAATTCTGCCTGTCCGCTGAGCCTCGAAAGATTACTATATTGGGGAAATATGCCTTGGGAAACAACACATGCAACGTGGTCACTCAGGACTTGCTTGTTTCTTGCCATTCTGGGTTACTTGAAGAGGTAACTCGGGAGCACGAATAGCGCGTCTTGTTTGGAATACAAAAGAAGACCGAGATTACCCAAACGGGCAACCGAATAAAGAACATGGTTGTCCATGTGAGTACGGTTGCAATGATGCGATGAATTACATTTGAGGCTCTGCGTTTCTGTCTATGATGCCACGTAGAGGTATGCTTGTGATGTTCATCTATGCAGGAAAGTTTTGAGACCCAGTAAGAAAGGCGCAGTGAAGCCCTTTTCGCCCCCGAAAAACTACCTGATTCTCTCGGCCACCTGCAAGTATGGAAAACTTGTTGGCTTTGCCCATCCAGACGGAGAAGGGCGTCCCAGGGCCCCATCCGGAAAGCAGGTCTGATTTCGTGAGGCCGCGTCTTTCCCGCATGAGCTAATTGGGCAAACCTTGGGGGGGGAAACAACGCTACTACTCCGTACCCCTCTCGAGTTCTGACTTTCTTGGAAAGAGAGCTTCACGTCTATGGGGCGTCTAAACAGGTTCCTCGGAAAGGGGTTTTCTTTTTCTCTTTTCGAGCTTTAAACAGAACAAAAATCATTATATGATGCTACCAGTCTCCATCCCATCATTCTCTGGCAACTTTTGAACTTTTCTATTTGTCTTGGTCCAGCTTATCGTTTGCTGATCGACGATGCGAATATTTCAAGTCGAGAGGGGGGCGAAGTTCGCCCAAGACGGGAATCTGGACTGACACCGCTAGTTTCCTCCTTAACCTTCGATCCATTCGAGGCTGTCCAGGTGTATCCTGCATTATGCCCAACCCACTCAAGATACAACCCACCACACCATCTCCTCGAACTGAGGCTGCTGCGGCCTCGACAAGCCGCATTGCCTTATATTGAACAGCATGAATTTTAGGCAGCAAACGACCACCGCAACCGGAAGAGGGAGAGGAACCATGCACGAATAGTCGTCGAGCAATACACTCGGTTCGCAACACACAAGGCTGGCCCCGTGTGTATAAGAGAAAGCGATGTTGCCACCCCTGCCCATGGTTCACACAGCAACAGAGGCAACAACTTGAGACACTGCCCGATAATATTTCCAGAGAAGAAAGAAATGTCCTTTGCTTCAGATCAAGACAAGGCGGAACTGGGAGTCGGCCAAAGCCGTTCTTCAGAAAGCCCTAGCAATCCAAACTCTTCGACCTCCACCGTCGTAGAGTCACCAAGTTCGAGTCCCCCTGAGACACCAAAGCCTCGCTGTAAGACCTCCTAGCAGCCACCGAGCGGGTTGACATCTGACAGACTAACACCTGCTGTAGTTGATGTCAAAGAGTTTCGCCGCAATTGCTACTACATTGACGACTGTAAGTTATACCACTGCGGGGGGAAGCAAGATTGATATTGACAAGAAATCCAATTGTTAGGGAATGAGAAGCATGCAAAGAAGCGTGGGTTCGCACAGATTGCTCGGGTCATGATGCTCTTCGACAACATGGATATATCGCGAGATTATCGAGAACTCGGCAGGCGTCTCATGCTCTATGCTGGTGGGCGTATCAGCTATTTACAGAAGCTACTTCGAGAGCTTGACGACAATGACACAAGTCCGGACTCATTGACAGCCAACCAAACAAGACCGCCCGGCACTCCTGAGATCATGGACGACTTCAAGGATAGACTCTTCAAAGACCTAAACCATGAATTGCTCGAGTATTGTGAGTGGCACAACTCTTGATTATCCGGCTGGAAGCTAACATGATTGGATTAACGGCAGACCAAATCAGAGACCGACTTGGACATGGAGAATCTCGACAAGACCGTTACCTCGTCCCGCCGAGGCAACTCATCGACTTCCTCAAACACATTGCCGGGAACCAGATGCTGAATAAGGAAGAATGTGGCTACTTTGACGAGCTTGAAGACTTTAGCACCACAAATAGGCAGAGACCCAAGTGGGCCCAATGGCTTATTTACTCCTCGGTGGGACAGTGGCTCATTGTATGTGAATATACCCGCCATGCCGTACCTACCTGGCAGGAATATTATGCTAACATAACAATGCGAAAATAGGGCAAACTTTCCCCAAAGGCTGACTCCTCTTGCTCATCGTCAAACTCGCCGCACCTCGTCAGAGACACTGAGCTCGACACTGTCTTCTTTGTGCTTTATATTTTAATAACAGGCTTGCTCATCCTGACCCCAGTGGGAATCATGATGCTCAATGTCCTGTCTCAAGGCGCAAAATTTGGCGTCATTGTCTCCTTCTTTTTGTTGATTGCCACCTTTACGTACAGCTTCTATGACATAAAGGGGACAATCGTTGCGGAAGCGGCTTACTTGGCCATCATGATTCAAGTGACTTCACTCTGAACATGACACTATTACTACTACCACTTTTCACCATAACACACCAACGAAAGGAGAAAAAAAAAAGAATTTAACAAGAAAAAACAGATAACATACCTCTCGATTTCCCCTATTTTATTGGCACCAACATATTCCCTTGTCATTGCTACTTCAATATATCATCTCTTAATCCTTTCAACTTTTTCCCATCCTTTGCAACATTCAATCTTTTTTTAAATGGTCATTGATATGAAGTCCAAAGTGGAGACGTGAGGTTCTTTTTTCCTTGTTTGCCGAATTTCCATTTCGGTATTTCCCTTTTCTTTTTTGTTGGGTACGCTTGGGGCGTGTGTGTACATACATGTATGTGGTACATGGAGCCCATGTGGCTGGTGTAATCCGTACATTAGTGGGGACGGCTTGTTGACAGGGGGGTTTCATTGTTTATTTGGTTTGTTTTTTTGTTGTTGTTGTTGTGGTTGTTTTGCTTATCTTGGTTGATGTTTTATTTTTTTCGATATGAATGAAGATGGTTGGTTGATGGGTTTAAGGGGCGCCAGGCACACTACGTAGGTGGTAGGTGCACGAATGACCCAGCAACCGGGTTTGAGAGATAAGGGTAAACTAGAATTTACGGGAGGGTTATGAAGAAAGGGTGTTATGGTGATCCTTACATGTATACCTATGTACGTGTACGTGTGACATGGATGAGCGTGAGGCTGGAAGGGGTGGGTTGGTCGGATCGGATCGACAGAAGGGAGATAACATGCGACTAACTAGCAAGGAGGAACGAAGCCGGGTTTGGGGTAAAAAAATTTTTTAAAAAAAAAGAGACGGAGAGCTGAATTACTTTGGGATAACAAGGAAAAAACAAGGGAACACATGGTAGAGGTACTTTGTAGGATGAGTTGTTCACTGCGGATGATACTGCATGAATACAATCTGTCTTTTTTTTTTTGGTGGAAACGGTCAGATGACCATGGATTATTGGGAAAATAAAATGAGGGAGGGGGGTTTTCAGCTCTGTGCGTTTAATCACGTCTACGCAGCGGTGTAGTGGAGTTTTTATATTTTATATGTACGTTGAGGTTATTCTCTTTTTGTGGCTGATCTGCAATGCAGAAAAGACAGGGGCAAAGATGACCAGCTCAGGGAATCTCTACCGTTATCTTAACGGGAATGAACTGGTTTGTGGTGTTTATCTGTTTGTGTGCATGTGCTGGGGTTTGTATCGATGAGGCTCGTTCCTGCAGGTTGTTTTGTGTACCGTTCTTCGTGGTCCAATGATGAAAGGGTGTTTCGGCTGTGATGAAATTGAGCGGGAGGATGCCAAGGAGAGACGGTGAGAGACCGATTGTTCGGTCAAAAGATGCATTTAGCACATGCTGAAACAAGATGAAATAAAATGAGAAAAGGGCGAATTGAAGATGGTTCAAATTGTTGTATCATTTGCGCTCATTATCATTGACAAACTCTCTCCTCCCAAAAGCACATAATAGACCCACGACTTCCTGAAAAGCAACAAGCCCCCCCCCCCCCTGGAAGATAATCGGGCCATCAAGAAGCCTTTGTCAGGTACCAGAACCTTCCATAAGAACACTTTAATCTTCCTGCCGCGCCAAGTTGGCATGCAGCTTATGTTGCCTCATAAAAGACACAGTAATAAGCGCCAGTACGGCAAGCCCCAGAGCTGTCAACCAAACCCCTCGGAAAGCGTCCATAAATGACTGGATCACTCCTTCATACCATCCCTCTGGTAGCTTCGTCAATTCTCCCAAATCGTCGCGAATCCGCTTGATTTCTTCCTCCGCGCCTGGAAGGTCTCCGAAGCGCTCCCAAAGCCTGGCTTTAATGATGTTTTGGTATACCGCCGAAGCGATGGTGATGCCCAGAGTCGACCCGACGGACCTAAACGCGTAGGTTGCTGATGTGATGACTGCTTGTTGAGAGTGGTCTACTGCAGCTATCGCAGCCACCATACACACCGTGAGCATGGCTCCATATCCTGAACCATGGAGAAGCATGGATACGAATGGAAGCCAAGTTGGGGTGTTTTGATCAAGTAACGTGTTGAGCGCGACGGCGGTGGTGTATACGCAGAGAACAAAGATTCCGAGACCGACGTATTTACCTGTCCTCTTCATGATGTATCCGGCGCCGATGGAGGAGAAGGAAACACCCAACGATGAGGCAAGAATGCGGAGACCAGATTCGGTGGGAGTGTGTCCAAGGACTTGTAGATACAAAGGTACGTAAAACATGGTCATCATCATTACCATCGTGCTAATGGTCGTTAGCGTTTCGGAGTCGATGGAGTTAAAGGTGCATGGATTGTGATACATACCAGGCAAAGTTCGTGACGCAAGATGTAAACACCGTCCGATCCCAAAGCAACTTGACAGGTATGACAGGTTGTCTAACTCGACTCTCCCACCACAAAAGCCCACCAAGCAAAACGAGTCCAATTGGGATCGTAGTCAACACGAGCGGATCTGTCCAGGGGACCAAATTACCACCCGCGTTCAAACCCAACAACACAAAGACCAAAAACCCAACAATCAAGAACGACCCAATAAAGTCAACCCTTGCCAAATACGACTTATTGGACACCTTGGGCGGTACATCCACCAAATAGTAAACCAAAACCCCCGAAACAGCAATAATCGGGACTTGGAACAAAAACGCCAACCTCCAACCCAAGGCAGTGCTATCATTAATGAACCCCCCAAGAACACCACCGAGCATCGCTCCAGTTCCATAGCAAATATTACCAATCCCCTGAACGACTCCTCTCTTTTTTAGAGGGACCAAATCGCTACCCAAAAAGGTACTGATGCTCATCAAGCCTCCTCCGCCGATACCAGCAACCACTCGACCAAATATCATGGCTTTCTCATCTTTTGCCAATCCGCAAATCAGATTCCCTAAGCCAAACATCAAGTTACAAAATACCAATCCTGGACCCCGCCCAAAGACGTCTGTTAGTCTACCCGATAGAGGTTGGGAAGTGGCATTGGCAATGAGATAAGATGCTGCGAGCCATGATAAGAGGGATAATGACTTGAATTCGCTCGAGATTGGGCCGGAAAGTGTTACTATGATGCTGGCGTCTATTGCTCCGAGGAATACACCGACCCAGGTGGCGCCGAGGGTGATTGCTAGTCGGGTTGTGGAGAGAGGGGCGGTTGGGATGACTGTGATTTCATCGTCGTGGGTTTCTGAGGGAGGGATTATGGTGTTGTTTGGGAGGAGTGGTGAGGTTTCGCTTGGTTCAGCGCCGCCAGTGGTGGAAGGAGTGGTGGTGGTGTGCAGTGTCATGACGGCCGAGAATGCGGGGTTCCCAAGCGGTGTGTGACCCAAGCAAAATTGCCAAGTTTATGTCGAAAATAAAGTTTCAAAGAGGGAAATAAGGATGCTGGAAATTTATACTACTACAAGACGCGTAATGGATACAGAGGTAAAGGATTCAATTAAATCCTGCATTGCGACATTGCCGCGACGCCCGGGTTGTTAGTCGGCGGTGGATTTAAACGCTTGGTGAAAACGGCGAAAAGAGCGGATGGAATCCACTTTTGTTGCTGGAGACACCGGATGGTATCAACCCTAACCCTTGTGTTTATACTACTTGTTCCCCCTTTCTACTACCAGTAAGTAAAAGTACCTTATCCTCATGCCCCGGTATTGATATTCTATTAGGGCCGTGACTAATAAAATCAAGGTTTGGAAGCTGCCGAATAGTTAATGGAGATATTGACTCGCATAGCGAGTATCACCATCATATAATCCCCCCTGATGATGAGTGCGCCTCCTCCCATCCTCCTCCTTACTGTTGTACAAACCAGTATTTTCCCGAGAAGACTGTCAGCTACAGTTTACATTTTATAATAAAATAAAATAAAATACGAAGGCAATTTCTTTTATCACGGTTCAAATCACTCACAAATGCTCAACATTCTAGCATCATAATTATTATTTAAAAGACAAAACAAAACGAGTGTGTTAAATTATACCACAACCAAATCCACACCAAAATAAAATAAAACGAATGACTAATGTCTTGAAGACAAGAAAACAAAAACAAATTTAAAACGAGCGTATGTTACTTCTTCTCAACCTTATTCCCCCTAGGATTAGGATCAAGTCCAACCCACTCAACATGAGCCAAAAACTCACAATTCCCACCAGTCTGTTCATCCACATATGACTCTGCGCAGTACGCACAAGGCTTTATGCTCATGCATTTTCCCCTTTTTCTCGGAGCACCTTTTAAGCATTCCTTTGACGGGTTTGCACATTGTTTAATCTCAAAGATCTCGCCGTCGAATTCTGCGTCTAGGACTACCCAGGCACAAATCGTGTTGCATTGGTCGCAATAGATTTGGTAGTGGTTGAACTTGCACATTTTTTGCTTGTGGGGTGTGTGGATAGTGTATAGACTGATGAGATTTGTGTGGAATGAAATTGTAGGTGGTGTTTTGGTTGTGATTATGGGGAATGTTTTGGATGTGAGAGGCGGGGGATATCAGGGGCTTTTATGTTTGGAAGATAGGTTTCATGTAGAAGATGAATCCATTGTCACAACCGCAAGCATTGTTATAATGTAGGTATTTAAACAAGGTCGTTATCTCTTGAATTGGTACAAAGAACTGTGTAGTTTCAGGTCGAGAGTGTGAATTGTGATTTCTTTGACCAAACTGAGTTGAACAATGGGATTACCTACGGGGAGACAAAGCTTTCAATGTGATGGTTATTTTGGCAGATTAATAACACGCCATCAAACCAAAATGCTGAGTCTTGTTTCATTTGAAGATCACGTATCCTGAGAGCGTATTCCATTGCTACCACTTGACTTTTTATTAGTAGATGGTTTCTTCATACTTGTAAGCTGTCAATACAGCCTTTCAAAGGGCAATTTTATTATATGTCACCAGAAAAGCTTGTATACATGGGTTTCTTAGACAGACCTGCAGATTAAAAGAAGCCACGTCTGTTATTGCTGCCCTGGAAGATAATCACAAAGTCCAGGAAGTACAATATACACACCATCATATTTAAGAGGAGGTCTCTTCACACTATGCATTTTATCACCTTATACTATGCCGAGAAAATAAAATCGCCGAAATCTTTTTAAAAAAGTGTGACGGTCGAGACGACTGGCACTGCAATGACCAATTGACCAACCTTCCAAAAGGAACGTCGAATTGTAAAGTCAACACTTCATAATTCAACTGCAGTATATATATGGTTTCTAAGGTGACCAGCCGTCACAAAAAGCTATAAACTTTAATTTTTTTAGGGCTATTTATATAAATAAACTCATATCATTATCATATATATGCCTTTTTGATTTCAAAAACGCCATGTTGTGTTTTTTTTAGAGGTGTAGATAAAAGAAGGAAATGTAGCAGGGCTAGGGTTATAAGGGAGAATAATGGCGGTACATAGTGGGAGGTGGCAAATTGCATAGTGTGAAGAGACATCCTCATATTTAAAGGCATCAGCAAATAGAATGGAAGAGAGTGTCCAATTGCAGCATATTGAGATTAAATGATAGACTAATAGCAACATTCAAACCTCCACCAAATCAAGGGAAGGGGAAAAAAATCAGAAGAACTCCCTTAAGGCTTCTTCCCCCCATCACTGACAGGCGGACAAAACCCAACCCACTCAGCACACATGACATACTTTCTACAATTCCCAATCTCCTCTTCCTTCTTCTTCTCATGACACTCAATACACAACTCGTCCTTCACAGTAACGTTACCAAACCTTCTCGGCGGTCCCATCAAGCATTCTTGAGTAGGGTTCTTACACTTTTTAATCGTGTTTACCTTGCCGTGATCTTTCCCGTCTAGAATCGCCCACTGAGCGACTTTGCCGCAGGCAGGGTTGTTGCATACGTATCTTATGTGGTTGAACTTGCACATTTTTAATTTGTTTTTGTAGTGCAAAATATTCTAAGGTGTTTAGGTTTTTGTCCTACTATAGTAGGAGATTGAGATTCTTGAAGCTCACATATATATGTTTCTTGCGTCTTTCATACCTGACAATGTCTTTATATCCTTCCCAAATAAAAATAGCATCAGACAATCTACTTCTTTTCCAAGGAACAAAGCAATCTGAAACCCACTTCTTTATCCTCAACTCCTTCATCTCAGGCGGGTTCCATCTCTGTTGTCAACAAAAAAAAAGCATCCAGCTTTGATCTCGAACGACGACAAGAAAAGTAAAAGATATTGAACATCTCAAAACCAATAATAAATACCTTCTCCAAAGCACCAAAAATATGATCATTACATCTTTATACCTTGTGCTGAAGCTCTGCCTGCCTTCCCTCACCCAGATTTTTGCCACCATCATTATTATAGACATTTCTTGAGCAATCCCGTTAGTAACTGATATGAACAAGAATGCAGCCCGATTAGCTCAGCTGGTTAGAGCGTCGTACTAATATCATCTCTCCTCGGGGATAATATTTGGTCATGCGAAGGTCAACAGTTCAATCCTGTTATTGGGCATTCATTTTTTTGTCCTTTTTCTCTCTCTTTTTTATTCCCCATTTTGTTCCCAATTTCACCCCCAAGAAACAAAATTTTGGGGTGTTTAACTGGGAAAGATAGACAGAGGAAGTGCTGTCATGAGCGATGTGGCATTGAAAAGAACATGTGCAAATTTTTCTTTTTCAGCGTCCAAATCCCGCGGCAAATCGGCAGGCATCCCAATCCTCTTCACACACATAACATCTTACAAATCTGCTTTTGATCATCCTGATAACGACAGAAAACCCCCATAAATAATTCCATTTCCCAGAATCACACACTCTCGTCCTTTGCCAAAACAATGTTTGCATGTGAACAATTTTCAACAAAGTCACGTGACGCCTTCTCCAACACCAAAAACTCCAAAAATTCATGCATCGTCAAAATCGCGAAAATCCCCAATCCAGTAATTTCCAGGGTCTGCTATTCCAAACTCTTTTCCCGACATCCAACTCCAACCAAAATGGAAAACCATTTCCTATCGGGTATGGTGTAGCGGTAACATCGTTGACTCTCACTTCTCAGAAGTGTCTGCTCTCTCTCAACAGCCCCGGGCTCGACTCCCGGTATCCGAGTCTCAATATCATTTTTTGTCCCTCTCTTTACCACTCACTTTTGCCTCCCCTTTTCTCCTTATTTCGGTATCGTGTAGACCTTCCATTTTGCCATTGATCTCTGGTACCCATAACCGTTAAGTAGAAAATAACAACACTCAAGAGTAAAAACAAAAAAAACTGACATGACGTTGAACTGAGTGGAACCTCTGCGGATCCGAAGCGGACCCTCGAGGAAAGCTAAGATATCTTCCCGACAACGACGGATCCATGATGGACCCACTTCTCCATTATCTAGACTAAAACATAAAGCTAGCCCAGTATCAAAGTGGATCTCTGGAAACGACATGTCTTCTTCTCTGCTGTTGAGGATTCCCAAAAACTTTTGCCGAAAACCTGTTTGGGAGGTGTTTTGTCGATGGGCGGCCTGTGTGTGGAAGAATCGACGCCAGAGCATCTAGCCGAGTTCCTTTGCCCCGATCAATCACTCGGCTCATGCCCCCCCTCGTCGGGCCTTGGGATCACGGACAGCATCTGAAGCCTGGTCGGTTCGGCGATGGAAAATCCTGTAACAGATTTAGCTAATTCTCTCTCAACACGACAGCCAACGAAAAAATAGGAGCACACAAAAAGAAGACAACGAGAAGGACAGTGAGATGGACGGCGGAGCGCATCGGTGGATGTTCTATTGTTTACAGTAATCCCACCACATTTTGAATGACTCTCCCAAACTGCATCCTCTCACTAAAATTACAGACTGTCCCTGGTTTGTGCTGTCCCTTGGCCCTCCCAAGTCAGGTGTGATTGGCGAGTCGACCCGGAGTGCGGTAATTGGCAAATTTAGTAGGCGAACAAGAGAAGGAAAGCAACCATGAGGGCGAAAAGGCCGGTGGCTTCGGCGAAGGCGAAACCCAAAATGGCATAAGAGAACAGCTGGGCTGCAATTGGGGATAGACGGTGGTTAGATTTCCGATTGTGCGTCATTGGGCAATGGCATGGTACTTACACCTCAGAGCGGGGTTGCGAGCGACACCGTTGATGAGGGCGGCAAAAACGGTTCCGATACCGACACCAGCACCGGCGAGACCAACGGTGGCCAGACCGGCGCCTTGCATCTTGCCGGCAGCAAGAATGGCAGCGGTGGCGGTCTCAGCGACGATGCCACGGGACTGCATGGGAGCGCGGATCACCGAGGAAGCGAAGGCATCACGGCCCTGAGAGAGGAGCAGAGCATGACGGCCGGCAATTGGCTGGCGTGCTGCTGAGCGGAGGACAGAGCTTGGGAGACGAGATGCTGATGTTCAATGGCATGTTAACAGCTGATGACCTCAGGTCGGGAAGGGGGGAAGAAAAAAAAACGAAAAGAGAAGAGGACCACAGGGTGCGACATTTACTGTCCAAATTACATACCCTGCGACATTGCGGGCTTCGCACCCATGCGGACAACGGCACCAGCCAGCTTGCTTGAGGCAATCATTTTGATAGGATAGAGGAGGGATAGACGACGGTGCGTGTGCCAATTAATTGATGGAAGGGCACGGGTTTTGATGCGTCAACAGGACCGTGATGGGAAAAAAAGTACACGTTGAACCGGAAGAATTTGGGGAATGGGAAGAGAAAGTTGGTTGTGGAAGAAGGGAGGGCAGGACGGGAAAGGCGGGGGAAAGGAAAGGGAGGGCGACCAGGGCACGGGAATGGTCAAGAGCAGCATGGCCTCATTGGACTGTGAGTGGTACAAGGAAGCAGGGAGAATCGGGAGAAATTTGGTAATGCAATATCTGGATTAGGCTGGGGAATGGTGATGCAAGGTAAACAAGGGGGGATTAAATTGTTAGAGTCTGAACCGGGAGATCAAGTTGGGCCGGTAATCTGATGTTCGGGCGGGGTAACCAGGGACAGCTCAAGGAAGGTGCATACACACACAAGACGACTTCACACGGGATAGGATGGCAGGTACAGCTGTTCAGAACTGAGCTACAGCTGATGGACAGTGCCGAGACCGCCAAAAAAAAAACCCAAAGGTAGGGGCAGGGAGGGAATGAACTCTCAAAATTGAGAATTCACACCATGTTGCCAAACCAACCATCAAATGTCGCTTTGGCCCTTTTCGTGGCGGCTTGCATATGGCCCCGTTTATTTCCCCATGTTTTCCCCAGGTTCGCGTTTTGTTGACAAGCCCGCTGCTTATTCGTCGACCCTGGACCGTAATACCCAATGGAAGCATTTCACGTTGACAGGTTTTGTTTTCCCCCTTCATTTTATCTCAAAAATCCCGAATTGAGATCAAGCATCACCTTTGAAGCAGTTTCCAGATGGATTGGTTCATTTGCCTAGATTTGCTCAGTCGTTCAACTCGGCTTTCTCAACCTGCATTTCTTCATTTTCCAAGTTGCCGTTACTTCCGTCCAATGCGGGGCCTTTGACATTTAAACACCAATCATTGATTCGGATTTCACCCATACCCGAATCAATTATCACCCAAATGTTTGATATCTCGAAACACGACAAAGATGTCATGGTATTGTATCATGAACCCAAAGCATTGTCAGGATGAACTTGCCGAGCACTGGCAGACTCGATGGGGGATGAGCAACACAAGCAGCCGTCCAGCCGCTTTTAACTGAGAATTTGCAATATCCAGCTCGTAACGTTTAATGGCTTCGCCGCAGATATATATGACTGGGCGGCGGACAACGTTGCTTACATTTGCTGGCCGCGGACAAGATAAACAAGCTCCAGGCACACAACCACATTTGACATTATGCCAGTATCTCGCTATCCGGATGATATCGGTTAAATATCCGCAAGGCAACTCAGTGCGTATTCATTTGAAGATAAAAGGGGGGGCCGAATTCACTTCTTTGCGTATACACTATACAGCAGTCAAACTTGCTTCTCATCATCCACCATGGCGGATTTCTCAAAGAACAGCTCCGAATGTGGCGGGAATTCCCCGAGTTACAATGAGCTTCGGAACAGGTTTGAAGGTTCAACCTCCAGACCCTTCAACAAACCGAGCACTATTGGAAGTTCAGCAAGAATCTAAGTCAACGGTCTTGTCAAGGACCAGATACGAAGCCAGGTTGCCAAGTCCATCACTGTCCCTTCACTGGCCAAGAGTTCAACCAGAATCCAAGTCAGCGACCATGTTACAAACGAAATAGTGAGTCAGGTCATCAAATCAGTCATTGTACATTCCCAGGCTGGACCTCTGACCCCCCTCCTCTTCCACCCCGTCGAATAAAGCCAGCCCCAATTGCCAAACTGTCGGCAAGTGACCACTCGATGCCAACCGTACAGACCCTTGCGCCACCTCCAACGCCGCCTCGACGAGGCTCAAATCTTAGTATTCAGCACGACCAAGCCATCTCCGACTCCGATGCCAAGCGACCAGTTGTTGCAGAGCAGCTTTGCGGGAACTGCTCGGGGATTAAATTTAGTTAGTTCCATCCTTCAACGCCTGCCACCTCCTTACCCACGGAGACCGCTCATTTGCTTCCACTCAAGCTCTTATTGGACAAGCGGAACAGTTGCAGATTTTGCAATCTATTGTTCCACGCCCTCTCATTGCCTGACAACGACCCCCTTAAAGACGAAGAGATTCAGAATCCATCCAGAAAGAACCATACTTTGAAAAACACCGCTCCGCTGAAGCACCTTTTCGAGTGGACTTTACCACATGGGGTTAATGGGCGTGAGGCTATTAAATGGCGGTTCAAGAAATCAGCCGAGGCAAAGTGGCCGTTTGGAATCACCTACGATAGCATCAAGGTTGCCGAAGATGAGGCCAACAAAACCGGCAATGGAGAGGTTGATTTTGAGGAGGATGAAGACAACAAAACGGAGATGGCCGTGCTGAATGAGAGCACGCGAGTGGGTTTGGCCACAGTCCAACAGGTCGACGGAAATGCTCAACGCGGCAAGTTTTACGGCTGGACACAAGCAGTTTTGCCAGACTCGGGATTTCTGATGTTAATGTCCAAGAATAAAGTACCAGCTGCGTTGAGAGTGGTAGTTTACGGACCTTCACATCCGAGAGAAGGGGTAATTGAGGTCAAGCTATGGGATACGAGCCGAGCCATTGGACGCGAATTGAAGCTGTTGAGTCGATTCAACCTTCGTGTTGCCTCACCAATCTTGGCTCCTACGTTGGACAAGCAGCTGAGGTACGGCCGGCTGATCGGTGGAGACAAAATTGATCTGGGGCTTTGTCGTCAATGGCTTCACCACTGTATAACGACTCATTGCGATGCTTGTGGGGCTCCTTCGTGGTTGACTAATCTTCGGAAAACGGGAACGATGAATGCTAGATTTATTGATGTAATACAAATGACACTTGTTGAGAAGGACGCTGGTTGTTGCGAATATGTAGCACTGTCGTACGTTTGGGGCACTCCTGACCAGGACCTAAGCTCCTACGAGCTCCTGTTTTTCGCGAGTACGCTGGGCTAATCGAACAATATACCCCTCGGCGCATGACCAATCCGTCTGATGCTATCAATGCAGTCTCGGGCATGCTCAAAATTCTCATTACCAACCAACGGGGGCGACCATTGCTACACGGACTTCCGGAGGAGTTTTTTGATAAAGCTCTTCACTGGCATCATAGCGCAGCGACCCAAAGTAATGTTCGCTTGCGTCTGCGGCCGGGAGGAGCTTTCCCAACTTGGTCATGGGCTGCCTGGGAAGCCGTCGACTTGTTGTCATCAGGTGGTGTGCGTTATGAAACACCGTTTTAAATCCAGACAGACGAGACTGGAGCATTGTTGAAAGTTGTGCACAGGAATGTTCCCGAGGAAAGAATGCGGCCGTTGATCAAGTGGTACATTGTAAAGTCTTCTAGCGGACTACCACCTCCGGATGCAAACAAATAAATACCCCTGCCACTGCCACCGCGCCGTGGGCCCCTTTTCGTCAAGTCGACCAACTCACCAACGAAACCTTCTCCCTCTTCTTTTCGTCCTGTTCAGTCAGCAATGTCATCCACTACTCTCCGACCTCTAAACGGCACAGACCTTGGACTCACCCTAGGCTCAGACGTCAACCTCCAGAATGGAGCGACTCGGTCCATAGTGCCCTCAATTACATTGATAGAGACATCAACCTATCCTCGATTCCCTTCAAGTTTGATCAAAGTAGTGTTGGTCATCACCTGGTCTTCCGCACTTATACCGGACAGTTTGGTCTTGGTCCAACCCGATGGCGCACAGAGACTTTGTGGAAACGAAACAAGGAGTCGAAAGTTTTGAGATACAAAGAATTGGAGATTCGTGAGACGGCAATTCTTGATCACGGAGGTGAACAGCAGGAGATTGGGAGGGTAATGCTACCTGATCCACAGGAGATTCCAAATACTAGGTCGTTGTCGGGACTCTATGATTTTATTGTCATATCTGAGGCGCAGTTTTTTGGGGATGAGAAATCTGTCGAGGTTGGGGAATGGGGATTGTTTAATGTTATGATGGTGGATCGGTCTCGGGGTAGTGAAGGGATGTGTACGAGATTTGGCATGGGCAAGATAACGAAGGATGCATGGTGGGCTGCTGGACCGAAGTAGGAGGTTATTGTTCTCGGATAGGGGTCGAGTGGATTTTGATGTGAGCATTTGAGACAGGATGCCGATGGATTTTCTATTCACCAAAATTACAACACCTCCATTTATTATTTGTTAGCGCAATGCCTAGTCTTACCTCTTGACCATAGGTATCTTTTGAGATCAGAGGTCCGCGCCCTTCTTCAGAAGAAAATAGGTCTAACATGGAACACTTTCTTGAAACGGAAAGTCTTTCTCAGGACTCAACCCCAACGGCTCTCCCTCAACGCCGGCCGAAAAACCACGTTAACAAAACTTTGAATAGGAATACTCTATGCATGTTATGAGGATTAGGCCAATCAGGGACGTAATGGCTATTTCCTTGGCGTGAGGCTGGGAACGGGAAGAGGGAGGAGAATCGGGGTTCAGCTGATCCAAATTCAACTCGACAACAACTCTTTCCTTCCCAAATCTTCAGCAATGGATGATCAACGACCCAGAATTGAAGCCTGGCTTCGATCCCTTGCCGGACCTGATGATCATCCACGGCGGTTCACAGAAAACCTTCGTATTTTGCACCCAGGCAGCATGGAGTGGCTACTTGAATCGGACGACTTTACGAGATGGGCCGACAATCCTGGTCTTGCTCTATTTTGTTATGGTATGGCAGCGTCTGGAAAGTCAGTTCTGACAGCTTCAATTGTAAATGAGCTCCAGAAGCGTCACGAAACAGATTCGACGGTCGGAATTGCATATGTCTACATCACGTATTCACTCGCTGAATATTCAAAATATGCTCGACAGCTACTATGCAGCATTCTCCTACAGTTCAGTTTGCGACGACAGCCTCTGCCGGAAGCTCTGACGTCTTTGTACGCCGACATGACACACCATGGCCGTGAGCCACGCGTCGAAGAAATTGTGCAGACCATTATCTCAACAGGTCGGAGCTATACCAAAGCCTTTATCATCATTGATGGCCTGGATCAACTTGGCTTGGATACCCAGTTTGATTTCCCGCTGGCAATTGCGACACTGCATACAAAACTCCGAGCCAACATCTTTGCAACCTCAAGGAACGAGTCAGATTTCAGTTACCTACTCAAGAACAGAGATTCGACCAACTCGATAACGTTGCAAATGTTAACCGAAGAGTCTAAGCTACGAGATTATGTTGAGGAGGAGTTAAGGAATCTCACCCACAACAAACCAGGCTTGTTGAAGAAAGAACTGCAGCAACAGATTATTGACCAGATCGTTGCTCATGCTCGTGGCAAGTAAGTATCCTGCCAACCAGTGAGCCAGCTAAAGCAACAAGATACCTAGTGCTAATACCATCCCAGTTTTCTAATTGCATCCCAATTAATAAAAATCCTCAAATCCAAGTCAGCGGACCCAGAACAATTTGTTACTATGCTGCAATACCCTCCCCAACGCTTACCTAGAGCCTCAAATTACCACCTGAATCTTGACCGAATTTTCGATACAACTGTCGAAAGAATCAACTCTCATCCACCAAAGGCTCGTGAGCTTATTTTCAAAGCCTTTCTCTGGACCATCAATGTCAGGAAGCCTCTTACTACACAGGCGCTGCTTCATGCCATAACTGTTGACATCGGCGATAAAGAACTTGATCAGTACGGGCTCCCACGGGTTGAGGATGTGATTTCACTATCTCTTGGGCTTCTAACAGCCCAAAATGATCGAGTTCTGTGTCATCGAATGATTGCAAAGTACTTGAAAGAGCAAGTGGATAAGTTCTTTGTGGACCCCGACAGACTAATTTCTGATACTTGCATCACATACCTTAACTTTGAGAAACTTCAGTCCGCTCCCTGTGTGACCAAACCACAGTTCGAGGATCAATGCAGAGATTATCCACTGTACAACTATGCTGCCAAAAATTGGGGCCACCATGCTCGTAAAGCATCAGGAGTATCGCCATTAACGGTGGAATTTCTCAAATCGCCCCGGCAGCCGGCGGTCAATTTCCAGGCAATTCAGTTTTCTGACGACAAAGAAATTACCGAACTAAGGGGTGTCACAGGCCTTCATCTGGCAGCTTACTTTGGGCTTGTTGATGCTGTTGCACAAATCCTGGAGCAGAAAGTTTTTGAGGCCATGGTCACGGACAGCTTGGGAAGAACTCCTCTTTGGTGGGCTGCAAAGTATGGTAATGAGCTGATTGCTAAGGTGTTGTTACCACATGACACTTGTACGTGGCACTATATGGTGAGGAATGGAGAAAATGGGTTGGCCAGATTCATTCTCGACGCTGGCCAGGATGTGAACATGATGGACTTTTGGAAGTTGACGGCCCTTCATGTCTCGGCGGAAAACACCAACGCGGAATTGGCTGCCATTCTGATTGCTGCAAACGCAGAGACCGAGACTCAGGATATACACGGCATTACACCCTTACAAAAGGCACTCAACCAGCTGGGTCTTTGTGGGCATGGATCTCCTGAGTTTGAAATACGGAGAAATTTCGTCGATGTCCTCCTCAAAGCCTGTCCTGACACAGCAAAGATCTCAGTCGATGGCTGGCGAACCGCGTTTTCCAAGCATGACTCCAAAACAAGCACCCTGGTTCTTTCCACGAATCAACATGAGAACGGATTGGTTCTTCGTTTTACCTCAGGTACGCCTCAGTACCTCTTGTCAATTGACGAAAACACAGAAAGAAGTCTTTTGTAAGTCCTAGCATGCCTGAGATCTATCCGTGAAAATACCTATACAAGCTGACATTGCTCCCTTTTGGGGCTTTAAACACAGCCACCTTGACATGTCGGCGTGGAAATGGCAGGAAGCCCTTCAAGGCGGCACCCGAATGCCCACCGAATTCAAGTTGAAGTTAGGTAGTAATCCCAACAGCCAAGGGGATCACTTCCAGATCTTCTTGCTCGAGGTTGACCAAGAACACTGGCGTTACTTCATCTCGGCGGCCGCTCAACTGGCAGACACCAATGATACGAGAAAGACAACGCTCTGGTGGAATGTAATGCGAGACAAATCTAACAACGTAGACCGCTGGATTTCCAGGCAACATATCAGCAACATGTCCCGTGTTTGGATTCCTAAAGATGGAATTGACTTTTTCCAGAGATTTATTCAGGAGTTGCAAGAAAGATGGTTGGAGACGTGTCAATCCAAGCAGGATGAGCTTGAGCACCTCGTAAGTCTTCATAAACATCTCCCATCTGTATCCATGGATGTTGGTATGGTAGTCATGGAGTCGATACAATTACCAACGATAGAGAGCTGACCAGAAGACGTAAAAGCGAAACACCATCCTGGAGACTCACAAGAAAAAGGAAGACATGAATATAACGAGCTCCTTGCTGCAAATAGGAAAAGACACGATCAGATTCCGCAACATCTTGCAGCTGCAAGGCGAGAAAGCAAAACTCTTCTCGGAAGAATATCACAGAAAACATGGTGGCGTCAGCTCACTAAAGGATTTGGAAGGATCCATCGACAACTTCACGAAGGCTACCAGCCAGGAACTGAACAAACTGGACGAAGTGTCAAAGGATCTCCTCCAAATGGTTTGTACAAAAACGTACCAATATGACTGAACGGTATGGTTAGAACTGACTTGATTTATCTGTCCCGACAGGAATTCAATTTGATATCAATCTACGAAGCACGCAAGTCAACGGATCTATCTAGCAGCATGGCACGGCTTAGTTGGATTACTGTATGTATCAATGTCAAAGCTCGAAGCATGTCGTTCGGGGAAGAGCTGACCACTAGGTACCTATTCAATGTATTAATTAGTTCATCTTTCTTCCCCTCACATTTATATCGGTATGGTATATCTTTTTGCAAGACCAATTTCCAGATACATAAGTACTAACTGATCATTTATGTACAAAATTTAGGGTCTCTTCGGCATGAATGTTGACATTTTGGAATCCAACCCTCCCTGGTGGTGGTATTTCCCCTTTGCAGGAGGCATCATGACTATTACTTTTTTTGCTTGGATGGTATCCAGGTGGGGCATGGCAAATGATCGGTTGTTGGGCAAAAAGGATCTTATTGGTTAGACAGGACAGAAACCTTGGAGACTTGGAGTTGTTGTTCTCTTCACGACACGACTGAACCTGGGCTTGCTGCCGCATCTGAATCGGTACGGCTTCGTTGACTGTCTCCCTGGATAGATCGACTGTGCCCCACTTCAGAAAGGCATGCTTTATTTTAAAAAGGTATATCTTATTTTAAAAAAGCATAACGTTATTTTATTTCAAAAAGGCATGTTTTATTTCAAAAAGGTATGTCTTATTATAAAAAGGCATATTTATAACCAAGTACGACGTAGGCCGTTTATGAAGGACACAATCGACCTATCCGGGGAGACACTCAACAAAGCCGTCCCGATCTGAAACCTTCCTTTCGCAGCTTATAAGGACATAGTCTATTGTCCTGTAACACGTGACCACGATGCAGCGCCACAGCACCTGCCTTTTAATTTACTGCTTGCCGTTTGCTTTACATCATGCTGTGGATTGAAAGCAAAACGCGGTTGTCCGAGACTTATTAGCCATCTAACTGCATCTGCCATCTGCCGGGATCTGATCTGCCCGCCTCTTCAAAGCAATCACTTTGCATATCAAGCAAACAAATTTAAGCCCTAAGACCTCCACGCTTCAATTTTGATCCCATTTCATGTTTTAAGAAGAGCAGACTGCAGCGCCAACTAGAGTGCTCTGCAGCATTCCTGCAACCCCCTTGTCGACTATTTATTCTACCTCGACCTCATCGGCCTTTTCCTTTCCACTGTAACTATTGAATCCTTTCTTTAACAACTCGCCTTTCACTCTATACCACCACCTATAGCCCAACAACCCCTCTCTATAACCCAAAATGGGCGGTCTTCATAGAATCGAAAATTTTCTCGAACTCAACATCCACTCTGACACTTGTCTTTGAAACACACGACACTGCGCCAACAATGAACTGATTGGATCCGACAAGGCCAAATACGCTGACTGGTGTCAACGCTCAGACAGCAAAGGCTGGCGGAGTGCTCACAATTGCAAAATTCGAGGCGGCTCGTCATATCTCTGTGTTCGGTGCGGACTAGCCCATTGCTATGTAAGCCTCCCTCTTCCACTCGCAAATAACCCGCTTCCATCATCAATCTATATAGACACACGACCGCTAACAATTAGTTATTTTTACTACCTATTCAGCCAATCGATTCTGCCTTTAAGCTCGGCTTGGAGGGCGGAGAGTGTTTCCTCTAAGTGACGGCGGAGATCTCACATCGTCTCCTCAAACACATCATCCGTCCTACCAGTCGAGGTTCAAGTTCTCCGGGAAATCGCCACAGCAGACACTGCTCTAGATGAAATTTCAAACTTTCCTGGTTCTATCCGCCATTACATCTTTTGTAGGGGTCGACCGGACGCGGTCACGGGAAGGCTTCGCCGGGGATTGCTATTCTTTATTTATCAGACTGGCAGACATGGGCCTCAGAATGGGTTTCGGCTCTGTCTTGTTCATCGAGGATTTTACATGGCATCATCATCGGAAACTACCTCTACTCGGGCTGAAGGGGAGGTTTTCGAAGATGATATCGATCGGATAGGACGAGATATTCCACAGGGACATATGGAGGTTGTGATTTTGGGAGATTCACCACCGGCTGCTGTTGATGATGAAGAGCCGGGTATTGAATAGGGGATTGGTTGGTTGCGTTGGTGATAGGGGGAGGGGGAGGGGGGGGCATACCTACCTAGTTGGGGGGACGTAGTACCTTTTCTTATCTTGATAGGTAGTCTTAATTATGATCAGTCATTAAATCATTTGAGTTAAGGTTGCAAGATTGATCACATAGTTGTTGTTCTCTTTATCCAATGAAGTTTGATTGAATATCGTCATCTATTTAATCTAGATGATCCATACCGAGAGAGATGCTTGGTCCCGACGTCAAGCTCATACCGAAAATATTCCGCCAAAACCCAACAAACGATCATGATTGAGATTCAAGGCTTGATTCCTGCCATTGTTCCCTCAACGTGGGGCACTGCATGTCTCGTGAAATGTCCCCAGTATACCACCCTGTGAATGCATACCATTTAGCTTCATCACATGGAAAGCTCGGGCGACCTTTACCGAGGCAGTGGTAAGAAGTGAGAGTTATCGTCCAACAAACCTTTTTCCGCGAAATATCATAGCCGTACTCAGACCAGTGCCGATCTACTGTCGTCTCAAAATCACTAAAACACCAGTTGCATGAGAAGAGTTCCTGCTTCTGTACCACACGGTCTGGGAGCGGAGAGAGTGCGCTGGCGATACTGACGTGACGACAAACGCTGCTTTGATGTTGGAAGGGAAGGTTTCGCAGCTCCGCGAGGCATTTCTCAGGTTCACCGACCCCACGAAGAGTCCTGGTGCAAGATAACAACAGCTCATTTTGGAAAATCTTGGTAGACCATTTTTCATTCACGGGAATGGAACCAAAGTTTGTTGCAAACTCGATTTGGAACCCATCCAGTGGTATACCGTTTGGCGGACCGTAAAAGTGACGATTCATGACGAGGCGGACGTGATGGAAACTGATATGAATACCATTTTTGCTGAGACAAAAGGATGTATTGCAAGTGAGGCGACCCTTGTGTTCAAGTTTTCCGAGTTACAGTTGGGCCTTCTCCAGGCGAAAACCGATGTAAAGCAAAACAGAACTGACAATAATACCGATGGTGTCCGAGGTCCTTTTCGAGAAGAAGCAGAAAAGCCTGACGTTCAGAGCGGTCGAGGCCGAAGCGGAGGCCCAATAGCTTCACGTTCTGAGATGTGATGAGGGCGTATAGGGTTTTATACGTCAGCGAGAGTGTCAGTGTAGAGGAAGAAGGCAGGAATTTGCAGAAAAGGAGGACAAGGTCGACCGGAAGGTTTAAAAAAAGTGATGATGAGTTTGTCGAAGAACTGGAGGAGAGTGATGAGCCGTCACGGCTGCCAGTTTGTTCCATTATGTCGGTTGGGAAGATTTTGATGAAAAATAAAAACCGACCGAACTGAATATTTGAGATTTTAGGGCTATTTAACTTCATCTTGTGGAGAGCTATCAGGGCTGTGGCGGTTTGTTGAAGTTTAAATATGAGGTTGACCCAGAGTCACTGGACGTTTTGATAAGAAGGCTTTTAAGGCCGTTCTGTGGTTTCTTTTCCGTTGGTAGGTGGTTTGAATTACCCGGCCGCCAAATAACTTTTAAAAAAAGTTGAGAAAAGATTAAGTCTCCCCCAGTTCCTCACAAAAAACACAACTCGTTGCCTTTGCTTGATGGTTCAAAACCGCAACCACTAACCACACTGGCTTTAGGGGGACACGCCCGACAATAAATAAAACCATGACCACCACGATGTCGTTTGTGTACTATAGATAAGAAAAAGAAAAGGCGGCGTCTAAGCATTAGGTCGATATATATGGCTAGGAAGGAACCTTCTTCAAGAGACACGACCAAAGACAATTATAAAATGACAACAGAACTTGTGCTCGAAATATACAACTCTTGGTCTTTGCATCGACATGGGGAGGCAATAATCGGTCATGGGCGCCCGAAATATATGTGAAGGTTATTGTGTTTTTTTGTGAGCCAAAGGTTGAGGGAGATCGACGGAGATCAACGAAGAAACCGACCTGGCAACCATCATTCCAAATGAGAACCAGCTGTAACTTCCACGTTGGCTCTCAAGTCTTGACCATCACTGCCGCCCGCAGCTTCAAGTTCCTCTCTCAGTCTCATCAGGCATCCACCTGCTGCGCACTTCATCGATCCATTTCCACGTCATTCGTTTGCCTGCAAGTTTTGATTGCAATGGAAGGCTCCAGTTTCCACTCCAATCCACAATGCAATATCGATATTGCATTCAAATACTACCGGCTTGGTCCCAAGTACCAAGAATTGCATTCTCGCCAGACTTTTTATCAAGACCCGCTGCCTCGTGGGAATTTTTTTGGACATCGAGATACTATACTGATATTGCGACCCACAGCATCGATTCGCAACAACACAACAAACATTCACAACAGAATTGCCAAGTTACTTGGACAAAGGCATTGGAGCGAAAATTCTCGCATTCCGCTTATGCGGCCCGATATTGATCAATATTCTGATGCTGTCATCCAAGCACAACAAAAGCGAATCCCATGATTCCGTCATCTTGAGGCCTTGATCGAAGGTCAGGTAGATTACCTAACCCTGCACTCAGACACCGATGCATGACGATCTGGGCCGCTTTCTCCAGGGGGGACCACGGCGATGCCTTCTCCATCGAGGTATCATGGAGGTCGCATGTGCAGCTGGACGGGATCACCGGATCGCGTGGGAAGGGGCCGCTTTTGAACAACCAGGAAAAGGCTGTCAGCAGGCCCTGACGAACAAAAACAAATCCTGGTCTCAAAATTGCAGGGGCTCTTGTGACGAGGGCCCAGAGGCTTGGCTCGCCCGCTCTAGGAACTATCGGTAAGAAATGCCGAACTTGCGATATTAAAACGGCCGGAACACCATCCTCCGCTTCTCCAACAGCTTCCGTTCCGGGCTTGCCGCCACCACCTAAAATCGGCCTTGGCGCCCAGATGTTCCATCAGAAATCGGGAAGCCGACCGGATTGGCGCCGACCTGAGCGTTCCCCAGATTCCGCGCGGCTGCCACCCCGGGATATGGAACCAAGATTCGCTTGCCGCGGTGTGTGTACACTAGTGTACGCGATCAAGCTTTCGAATAGGGGGATCATGCCCAAGAAAGCCTATATATATTCGATTCCCGTCACAATGAACCAGAATCCTTTTTCATCAGGCATCGACTGAGCACATCCTCTTCATCAACATCTACCCAACATGAAGGTTCTCGCCCCCATCGTCCTGGCCACCGCCGCCAGCGCCCACACAATCTTCACCTCTCTTGAGGTCGGTGGCGTTAACCAAGGAACTGGTAACGGCGTCCGTGTTCCATCATACAACGGTCCCGTCGAGGTATGTCGCAATCTTCCATACGGTTGCTTTCTCTAAAACTAACACTTAAACCACAGGATGTCACCTCCAACTCGATCGCCTGCAACGGTCCCCCCAACCCTACTTCTCCTACTTCCAAGGTCATCACTGTTCAGGCTGGCGAGGATGTAACCGCCATCTGGAGGTACATGCTCTCCACCACCGGCTCGGCCCCCAACGACATCATGGACAGCAGCCACAAGGGACCTACCCTCGCCTACCTCAAGAAGGTCAACGACGCCACCAGTGATTCCGGCGTCGGCGGCGGCTGGTTCAAGATTCAGGAGGACGGCTTCAACAACGGCGTCTGGGGAACTGAGAAGGTTATCAACGGAAAGGGTCGCCACACCATTCGCATTCCCAAGTGCATTGCTCCCGGCCAGTATCTCCTCCGCGCCGAGATGATCGCCCTCCACGGAGCTGGCAACTACCCCGGTGCTCAGTTCTACCAGGAGTGCGCCCAGATCAACGTCGTCGGCGGCACCGGCGCCAAGACACCCACCAACACCGTCAGCTTCCCTGGTGCTTACAAGGGCTCTGACCCCGGAGTCAAAATCTCCATCTACTGGCCTCCCGTCACCAACTACATTGTCCCCGGTCCTTCCGTCTTTACTTGCTAAACAGATCGAATATCATATATCTGGGCATCATCATCATCGCATGGAATGGAATAACTGGTAATTGCATCCATGAGCGAAAGCAGCAACAGCCACCGGTCGCACGCCGTTTTGTGGAGTTTGTTGGTTTTTCTCTCATGGCGAACCTAAACTTCTTGTAAATATCTTTTAGACACTTGAACTCACAGGAAAGAAACCTGGAGTCTGATGAACATACTTTTGACAATCATCTTTTTTCTCCCCTGCTGCGTGATGATGTCTTTTCTTTCGCCATCACTAAAAAATTGACCTGTGTGACTGATTGGTGGAAATGTTTGGCAGGTGATCCTCATGCGCATTGTGGTATGTACTGGGTGGATTTTCAGGGGTTACATTAGAAGGGGGGAAACAAAACGCACGGTCGAATGCGGAGGGATCAGTTCCTTAGGGCTGGAAATGGCAGGAGAGGTCCGAGAGGATGGGAAGGATTTGTTCGCGGCGTCAAAAGGATTTGGTTTTATTGCACGAGGGAAAAGAAAATCATTTCTGTAATTCTGTTCTAGAGGAAGAAAAGCATGTGAAGGGAGGGCAGGGGTAGGGTCGATGTTACATTTACCCCTGAGATGTGCTTGTGCTGGGTTAGGGTTGGGTAAGGGTAGGCCACCTGTTATTTGTACATGAAAGAAGGCAAAATTACCTGTAATTTGAGAACTGATGAACTTGTCAAACATTACTAGATAGTTTTGATTAGTCCAGTTATAATCTTGGAGGAAGTAAGTGGATGTTTGCTCTTTTTGTTTGAACTCTTGAACTGAATGAAGTAAATGGATACTGATGGGAGAGTTCGACGACGAGCAAGTGCCACCCTTGGATTGATGAATGTCCCCCAAAAACTGCTAAGGGACAATTGATATCTGTGTAAAGTTTTTTTTATAAGTGAGTAACGGGTCATTTTTTCCTTCCTGATCAATTGCAGTTCTAGGTACACGTACATCAAAATGACATTCCTCAACAAACACTCTTTGAAGTTTGAATGTTAGGTTGTTACCTATGTTTCCTTTTATTTAGTAAGCTAATGATTTTCAAAGCCCCAATCTTATTATTCCTTTCTTTTGAAATAAAAGACATGATTGTTTTAATAAAGTTCTTGTTATTTCACAATCAAGCATGTTTCTATTTGAAACGCCCAATTATTTTTCAGAAATGGTATGTTGCTATTAGGTATCACACTAACAATATTCAAGGAGAGATATTAATTCGTTGAAAGGGTATTGCTTGGCATCTTGATGGCTGGCCAAAGAGACTTGTCCGCGGCCGCACGTCTGCCTGCCAAGGCACAGCCCTAAATTCCCCTCCTAAAGACCAAGTGATTTGACCATCTGGCGTCTCCCAACAAAAGCGCTACCAAGGGCCTCAAAATTATTACCAGCAGCATCAAGCATAATAACCAACTATCAAACTCACACATTCGGCAATCCGCAAGTTTAGATTCACAACAACGGCAAAATGACCACCGAAGTTAGCAACTACGTCTATTGAGATGTCACGATCTGACGGTGGGGACATGCTGGAAATGTCCCCAGCCAATCATTGGGCCAGGGATGAGAAGACCCTCAAGTCCCCATGCAACCAATCAGGAGTGACTCGACAGACTCGAGCTTCGAGTCTACCGAGTCACCCCCTAGACCCACCAACTCGACAGAGTCGATGGTCGAGTCCATCGAGTCTGGTACAAAGGTACTTCAGAAATGTATGGTAGATAACTTCCTATAAGTAGGGGGAGTGCGCAGCACTCCCCATCCCGAGGAATCTGATTCCTCACGCAAGCAATACAGTTCATTTGTCTACAATCTACTCTCAGTAGTAGCTCTTTGTTAGAACAACCTGTTGTTGACAGCGAACCCCTTGTCTGAGACGCGTGTCACAACCTTCGATTATCCTGTCAAGCTATCCTTTGGCGTACTGCCTTGCAGTCTGTATCCACCTCTGGTGCAGGTTGTAACATGAGAGCTCGATAGGAGCAAATGCGAAATCCGCGTCCTCGAAATCCAAGGACTGCTTCCCGAAAACCCATCCGTCATTCAATGCCGCTTACACCATGTCGTCCTCGACGGCAACCAGCCTCAATTCTCGGCCATATCATACACGTGGGGAGAGCCTGGCGAAACTCGTTGTCTTGAAGTCGACGGCAAACGTCTGACTGTCACGAAAAATGCGTGGGAGGTTCTCGACGCGATGCGTCCTCGCGCCGTCGACGGATTCTTTTGGATTGATAGCGTCTGTATTGATCAGTCCAACATCAAGGAACGAAACCATCAAGTCGGGTTGATGTGGGAGATCTATTCGTCAGCGCAGAGGGTGTATGCGTGGCTTGGTCGTGGGACAGAGAGGTCGCTTCGCGCGATGGAAGTGCTCCAGACCGGTCCTGATATCTCCGAAACTATTATAAACTGGAGCCCGGCTTTGCACAGTCTTTTACAGCTCCTGGATGGTTGGCCAGAAAATTGGGAGGCACCTATCGCCGATATCATCCACACAAATCTTCCGAGCCTGAAAGACCCCAACCCCATGGCTAAAATAGAACGGGTCAGAGAATTTGTTCTAGACATGCAAAAAGGCAAGTACCATGGGTCCGCGGGTATTCCCAAAGATCTCGAGTGTCAACCCTGGGTCACATACAGGAAGGAGTTTGACGACCTTCTGTCTGGACTGGAGGAGATTGGCTAGAACGAATATTGGGATAGGTTGTGGTTTGTCTAAGAGCTCGTCTTGGCCAAAGAAGTCCGCATAGTTCATAGGGAACACATCAGACAGCTCGACCCACCTGAAGCCGCATTCCGGAATGCATTTCACGGAGATTTAGACATACCGCTTCGCTCACTGGCCATCAGGACATTGATCAGATGCAGGGAGGAGTACCAAGCCGCCTCGCTAACAGAGAAGGAGATGGACCTCTATATTCTCCTGGAGCTGCACCAGAGAAAGAAATGCACCAATCCCCTTGACATGGTCTACGGTCTCCTGGGTTTATCTGAGTAACAGGTGACGGTAGATTATACAAAACATCCTGCTCAGGTCCTTTCAGACATTCTTCACGTTTTCATCGTCTCTGGGTGTTCGGGTAGCCCCTATTTTTTTGCTCGGCTTTTCCAATTGGCTGGTCAATTCTCGGCATCAATATCCAGAAAGAACAAGCAGAGTTTCTATCAAAACTCATATACCCTCGTTTGAGGACTGGAGGGCTAAAACCATAGCATGTTGCTAGTACAAGCGAGTTGATGTTCCCAGTGCAAGGTGTTCTATCTGTTCCCCGCCACCGCAGCTGGTCGGCAATATTTCTTCATTTTTGGCTACTTGGTGAGGTTTCTCTGTGACTGGGATCCGCTTATAGGGGTCACTGTCACACGGTTCCCGCTGACAGCATCCAACACAGTGTACTCGGCCACTCCACACAACAACCACCATGCTAAAGACCCTCCACAGCCTGCCAGTATAGTAGGGCGGCTGAAGGAGGGTTATGCTGTGTGAGAGAAGGTGCCCGATGACCAGTATACTGAAGGATGGTTGGTCAAGAAGATCACCGACGCGGGACAGATCTGCAGGATGGCTGCAGATCCACTGAATCATGATGACTGTTCTCTTTGTAATCGTCGGGTGGCGAGGAAGGCCTCCGACGGAGAGAGGAATGGCCACGGAAGTACGAGGGCTCAGGAGGGACCCGTACGCGTATAAATAGGGCCTTGGTTTTCCTAGTTAGAATGTTGGAAGGACAAGGGCCTTGAGGCCATTACAGTTTATTATAATAATTGAATACAAGCCTATTCCAAGCCCATTATACATGCCCTTGTCACAGTCACGGAACTTGAATGGAAACTCGATTGGCAATCCGGCGTCCCGGAAACCTTCTGCAGAGTCTCTGGGTGTAACGACGAATGGATACAGACCATCTTTATAAACAGAGCTGACTACTTGAAGGAAGAACCATCCAAGAGGAATTCGTATCGTTATGAATGTCCTGAGGTCACGCTCAAGTATCTGGATATTGCTGGGGAGGACATCTGACTTTCATGGCATCTATAAAAAATAAAGTACAGCTTTGCTAATACAAAAGGGGAACAAGGATTTATTTCGAGGGTTTCTTCAAGTAAAATGAGAACTTAAAAGATACTGCGTCGTTTTTGTTTCGGGGTTTTTTTTTTTAAAAAAAAACAATTTGACTTTGGCTATATCTTATCTCGGGAAACTGAGCATTACATACCTATAAGAGGGGATGAATAGTACATGTAGTGATAAAAGACATTCTCTTTCGTTAAGTCTTCAACGGCCATATCAAATTTCGAGAGAGCGCCAATTCTCACTATGATAATGACCTATAATTCCTATACATAACAATATCCCCAAGCCGGTTTTCTCAAAAGAAGTGACATCCAGGACAAGGTTTAAGTATAAATATCTACATCATAACAACGAATTTCTTTTCTTAAAAATAGCAAGTACGTACTATATAAATCACTAGATAGGCTATTTTTTGTTTTTGTTTTATGATTTAAATGAGTTTTGGTGTGGCGGAAAACAAAAAGGTCTTTAGTGTGTGAAGTACCTGGTAGTCCCATGGTGTGGGAGATCATGGACCATACATAGTATGAATTGATCGTTTTAATTTCAACAGATGAATTATGTTTAGCCAAAATCCTAATCCTCTACTTTAGGCATGCGAGCGTCTGAGAGAAAAGAAATCATTACCTCCTACCCGTCGTTCTCGCAGAAAACAGCCTTCCGGAGAAAATAAACCTTGCTTGAAATATTTAAACCACAGGACATATAATAAAAGGTTCACTACCAATTCATCCAAGCTATCTAGATCGCAGAGTTATACTTCATACCCCTAGGCCTTATCCTCCGATTCTTCCTCCTCAAAATACCAACCTTCTTCTCAAACCAAACAACCCCTCCTTGGTCATTTTGTTCATTTTCAGACCCAACAATAAAAAACCCTACCTTCTCATAAAACTTTGTTACTTTAGCCACATTGTTTCCTTTCTTCCTAACTGCAAGACTTAAAATACAGAACTCTTCCCGCTCAGGCTCTCCTTCTGCTTCAGATCGCATCTGCTGGACCGCATAATCCTCTGCAGATTTAATCAAAGCTGCTGCTATTCCTTGTCTCCTGGCAGAGGGAAGGGTGTATAAAGCTGTTATTTCCCAATTTATGGAATTTGGAGCGTTGCGCCAGAGGGTTAAAGAGGAGAGGATTTCGGATTTGTTGGTCTCGGAATTGGTAGCGAAGAATGTGCGGCCTAGGGGGTTTAAGAGACGGGATTCCCATGTTGATTGGAGGAAGGATGAGGCGGTACTGTGGGTTGTTAGGAATGCTGGAAAAGGTGTTAGTGTCTGTGTGTCAGAGGGTAGTTGATGGGAAAGAAACCTTCTGGTGAGAGTTCGAGCATTTTGAGGCGAAAAGGACGGTAGTGGTTTAGGTAAATGGTGATGCCCTCTGGAGTTTGAGGGATCATAGAGATGGTGTATGGTTGGGAGTGAGTGCGAGGTGAGGAGGATGAGGGATCAGCGGAAGGCTCGCCCATTTTGTCGCGTAGGGTTGAAAAAAAGGTTTGAAACATTGTTTTGTGAAGTAGTTAGAGAAGATGAAGGGTTAAAAGCCAAAAGGAGACGGCGAGAATGTATGTATATACTGTTCTATTCGGAAAATATCATGTGACTCACTCGCGAGGGCTGAGGGCACAGCCTCAATGTGATATGTCATTCATGCATGCACATACCCCGACAGTAGGTTTCATGTTCTATCTACCTAAACCTCCTCATCTCAGTGCTCATCTCTTTGAATTTAGGTGAAACCCCTAGCCCAGCTCGAGACTCAGCTTGGATCGCCCCTCCTGGCCAGAACGTACCATCCCATTCTCCCCTCTTCACTCCACGGCTTCAAAATGTCTCGAAATTTTTGTTAAACAAAGGATCAGTTTTATTCTCATGGCCGGTATTCTACTTTGTTGAGTATTGGTCAGCAAATGATTGGCGGTGCTGGGATTCTGTGACAAGGGCTTGAAGGTAAGGGCTTGGAATAGGGCTTGTATTCAAATCAATGTAATAATCTGTTATGGCCTCAAAGGTCCTTGCCTTCCT